>JAQGAS010000246.1:0-69332 GCA_034686365.1 Pachymerium ferrugineum | reverse complement strand
CTCCCTAAAATGTGGGATCCCTAATCGCGTGAGAAGAATGAGAACTGCGCACTAGTACACCCACAATAGTAAAGAAAGTGGCAGAGAGCAACCTTCTCTCCCTCACTCCAGCGGGCGTTGCTGTTGCGCGGGGTCGGCGGGCGCGGGGTCGGCGGGCGCGGCGGCGGCGGCGGCGGCTGCGATGCACACGTGTACTGGAACTATCTATAAGACCGTGTTAATTATTAAAATGTTAGGGCAAACAGTGAGTTCCCTGAAGTAACATGAAGAACACAAATTCGTTTTGCAAGTAAATCAATGAAGTTTGTTGTTTGATTAGTCACAAACGGTTGTAATTTATTATTATTTATCATTTCAATAAACTCCTCTCACTTTCCAAATTACATTTGTAAATCTGATGTAAAAACGAAATTAAAATGTAAAATGTTGGAAAGTTAATACGCATTATTTCTCTAACTACACCCTAAATAAATTAAATCTGCATTCATCGAATGTTTCAAAAATGAAATTTTCGTACCGACAATGTATTAAATATAAATGTACGGACGGGTTTGTAAACTATGAAAAGATACATAATATCCAAATATATACCATGTAAGTCACTTTTTTGCAATGATTTTTAATCGCAAAAATGAAACCTGAATAAGAGAAACCCGAACCACACTGCCATTTATTTAAGAAACCCGATAGATACCCTCATCTAAATTTCACGTTCCCGGGGAATTCAGCTTTGAAGATGAGAGGATCAATAGTGAAGAAATATCTGAACTTGAACTTGAAACTACGAGCCAAAAACAAAGCAGCGAAGAAATATTTACAACGAACCCTAGCCAATCTGTTAAGAAGAGTTTACAACTAATCCGCCTAGAACAGACAATGATGAAGATTGTACAACCGGTAGTGGATTCGCAGGTAATGGAGATTTTGGATCTGAGGAAGGATCTGGAGAAGTTACTTTGCTAGGGGAATCTACCGAATTTACTGTTCCCCCTCAAGTTGAAGCTGAGACAGTTGAGGAGGTATCTATTATTCCTTCAGAGGATAAAAATTCTAGAAAGTTTAGAATCTCCATTAACCACGTTAATGGTTAATAGCCGCACGTCAAGTTTTAGCAAATAATAAAGAAAAAGTGCTTACCTCTTGTCGTTGTTGTTAACAAGCAATCACAAAATGCACGTTCTAATCCTCATATTTGTCCAAGATGGATCCTCGCCGTCGGTTCATGCTTCGCGGCAATTTGGCCTGTTTTGAATTCCTATATTTTCCCGATTTACACATCGCCGGTCTTTTATCTTAAAGGTACTTCATGGTATCACCTGCAATTAACGTCCACGATACAGTCAAAAACTTAATCAAACGAGAAAACATTATTACTTACCACGGCCGTTACCAACTCAACAAAACCGTTGCAAAATAACATGGTAAATCTCTTCTCATATACTTGTTTCAAGATGGAATTATCGCAATGGTTTCGCCAATTCGCATCGTTTGAATACCTCTCTGTATTTCGGATTTTCTCAAGTCCGTCATCTGCTATTATCTGCATTTAAATACATTTAAATACAGAAGCAAACAAAACTCCATTTTTATTTCACTCATCGCAATCGGAATTTGAAGCGCTTTTATTGCACGCCACCTTTTAATTAAACTGAGAACTATAATTTTATTCTTTAAATCACTCTTAAAATTTTTGATTTTTATAAAAAGTAATTTACCATCTGATCGTTTAACCCATGTGATTTAAATTCAATCTAAACTTACGTAAGTAAACTTACGTTGAGAAGCTTCGAACGCTCCTCATAAAATACTTAGCTGGTCGTTTACTATTAAAAAATGTAAGACATGAACGTATCCCTATTTTACTACTAACGTTGCCCTTTAAGAGCTGGCAGTTTGGTTTGCAGATCTTCCTGGTTTAACTCTTGAAAACCAATTAACCTAAAAATAAAAAATATTTAATAACGATTTTAACATTTATTTAAATAAATTACTTATCAGCTGCAGTGGAAAACCAAACCCTCACGGTTCGTTACAAAGCACTCTACGTGGTGCAAATAAATTTTTAGGTAGTGTCGTAGTTCTTGTTTAGAAATTCTAAGTTCGTCCTACCGCAAAATAAAAATAAACTTCAAATTTACAAATGTTAAACTGATAATAGCGTTCACAAATTTTATTTCCCAGATTAATTAACACAAAGTTGACTTGTCTAAACTTACTCAACGCTCTGGATTGATATCTTTGAATGAATTCTCTTGTTTAATACCTTAGCGATCTTTAGTCCGCATCTTCTGCACGTACTTCAGTTAGATTTAGCATAGTGTGCAGCGTGACTAGACACAACCATGTCAAATTCTCTTCTTCTTTTACTCCAGGAAACATGTGTATAAATTTAGCCATTTCCAATTTTGAAAAAAAAAAAAAATATAATATTAATTAACAATTTGCAACGACACAAAGAATTTATTTACTTGCAATTTCAACGTTGGACCAATTAAAAGCAGCGTGAAGCAAGTTAAGTTAGTTTAGTTATGTATGACAAACCGCCAGGAGAGAAAGTTTTTATTTAAAAAAAGGCTTTAATTCCTTTTATTTTGAAACAATTCTTATTTTCTTTAAATTTCTTACAAAATGATGTAACATGAGTTTTCCAGTCTGTAGTTTTAAGTACACCACGCACAAATGATAAAGAAGTATCCTAGAGCCAAAAAACATTTACAAAATAAAAAGAAAGATTGAGTAATCTTTTTAAACAGTTCCCACACACCAAATGAAACCAACACTTTGTGTTATTATTAAGTATCATTTTCTTAGGTAATTTTTATAATTACAGGGGTAAATAATTAAACAGTTTATTTGGTGGTAAATGAGATCTGATTAACAAACAAAAAGACATCCAAAGCCCCTTCTTTGGCTTAAATAAGGACTAGACAAGTAACGATTTTGTTTAAAAAGATATCCCAGTAATTATCAAATATGTGTTAAAAAATTTCAATGATATGGTTGGATATTAAATAGTGGAATGTGTTACTATTTTAAAATATTCACCTACACAAAATAAAAAAATGTATGATGGATGCAATTCTGACAAAACCTTTCGTAAACCAACTTCAATTATAAAATATTAAAAAAATTACATTAGGTACCAATATTGAAATTATACGAGAGAATAATTGCTTTTCTTGCCAGATAAATTCTGAAAACAATAAAAAACAAAATGGAAAACTCTTATGTACATAAATTAATAATTTTTAGAAGTAAAAACTATTCAATTCCTCTGCAGAATAAATCTGTGCAGTGTATTGCTGTTGAATAAAATGATTTTGTAGTTTAAAAAGTACAGTGTTAAATATTTCAACTGTTTATAATGAGGATATGACACTGTAAAATGATTATTTTCTTTCAAACACATAAAGCTGGCTAAATTAAAAAATGGAATAATTTTTTTTGTTGTTTAAAATTACAAAATAAAAATCAAAAAAATTCCATTTAACTTAAAATTGCCAACTTTTTTTTAGAAAAAAATTCATAAATCTTTCAGTTAACTTTTGTATAATTTCCACATGGTGGAAATCAATAGTGAGGAAAGAGCCAACAACTGACTAAGTAAAAAAAAAAAAAAAATTGCACTGCTCATATACATCTCAATCACTTCTTCTTCTGGGCTAATCATTTTCCATCGTTTCAATTTCAAAAAAAAATCAAATATTCAAAGTCATTTTCCTCATAGTCTAAAAGTCGTGTCTGGTGCAACTTCTACAGAAGGCAACTGGGGCACACACATCACTTTTTGCACTTTCTTCTCTTTCTTTTGGTATCATAATTTATATGAAGAATAATAAAAAAAGGCACTTGGACGACTTTTCATGTGAGGTACCTTTTTCAAAATAAGAATCAAAGAAGAAGAAAATCTTTTCTTTTTCTTATAGAAATAGTTCACAGAAAAATTGTCATAAATTACAACAAACTGTTCAGGTATCAATTCACTTTTGTTTTTGAGGGTGAAAACGGACAAAATCCCCAAACCGCACCGTAGTTAACTAACAATGTAATTGGTGAGCAACGAAAAAGGCATCCCGGCTCGGAAGACACCATCGTCGACACAAATGTTTTATATCAACATCACCAAAAAGTTCTAGAAATGGCTGTCACTGTGTCAAACCAAGTGGCCTTGCAGCTCGGGGGGCAGTGTCTGTTGAGCGGGTTGTGTAGGATGGGGATTGGGGTTGAAAGTAGTAAGTGCATGCCCTGTAGATGGTACCGGTGGCTGGCGTGGCGGTGACGACAAGGCAGGAGGGTAAGGGATATACCTAGTTTCAGGTGCGATGTTGAAGTAACCATCACCCACTGGTACTTTCGTTGGTGACGCAGGCGTTTTATTATAATTTACCTGCTGTAAAATTAATTACACATTATAAAATTAAGATAAGAGGCAATAAAATTGTTTTAAAGGTCCTATTACCTTAATTTTATAATCATAGGACCGTGGCCATTATGTTTACCTTGTCTCCTAAATTTTGGTTGTACGCATTCCTACGTAATTCATCTGCGTAGTTATTGTCCGTTTCATGCTCGAACAGATTTTGGTTGTTGTTTATTTTGGGACTTGTTCTTGTGAGGGTATTGTGCCTTGATCCTAGAATTATAAAATATAAATTATCAATTTCACAGTAAAATTATATCAATCAAAAGCTACATGTTGCAATCATCAGCCAACCTTCCATCTTTAATTTTTGCAACCAGTCATAAGATAATGAATAGTACAAAAATTGAAATGGGGCTAGCATGCAACATTTAACAAAATTATTAAATTATGTTATGGTGTTAATGTGTGTTTAGAATATTAATTGCACATTAAACGTAAGTAATTTTGAAAAAATAAAAGACTTGCATGAATGTTCCTCATTTTCTTTTCATACAAGAAGTGGCTCTCTTTTCTTTCTCACTTTTCATCAATATTGAATTTAAATAAATATAAATCATGCATCATGCAATATGAAAAACTATTAATACCTGGGTTTGCATCCCTCACTGTTAAATACTGAGAATTATCTGCAGGAAAAACCGTGCTCACAGTCGTCTCTGGACGATCTGTCAAATAAGTAGTTGTTGCTACTTTTGTAGTTGAATCATCCTAAAATATAAAATTAATAAAAATTTAATACATGCCAATAAATTATTTGTAAATATATCAAATACAATAATTAACAGTGAAGACAGAGGGTTTGATTGTTCACATCACATGGGATAACTACATTTAATTACTAACTGTGGAGTGAGCCAACAGACAAGAGATCAGCGACTAATGCGAGAAACAGTACCTTGCGTTTCCTTCTCCTCTTACTCAGAGTTGCCTAAAGTATAGATGAGTTAAGAAAAAAAAAGAAAGAAAGCAATGTGAGGACGAGGCGTTAGAAAAATAAATTATACCATTATATAGAAATAAGAGCTACAGACTTTAAGCAATTTTTAGCTCCACTAACTAAAACTTACATTGTAATCGACTATACTATTCTCGTCGGAATAACTTTCACTCTTCTCGGAAATGGAACTCAATGTCTCTCCCGTGCCTGTGCCGGTGTAGCTGCTGGGAGCGTACATTTCGATGGTTGCAGCTGTTTTGCTGCTCGATTGGTCGCTTTCGGCAGCTGCAAAACATAATAAATTGTGCATTAGACCGTAATTTATTTTTTTTTCTAAATTATCTAACCTTCTTCCATTCGTTTCTTCCTTTGCCTCTGGATGCACCAGACGAGCAGAAAGACATTGAGAACCGCCAGGAACATGCCCAGCACCGACACCGAGATGATGGCGATCCTGGGGATTTCGCCCACCTTCTCGTATATGTAGGGCGGTACAGTAGTCTTTTGTTCGGACGGAGGTAATTCACCTTATAAATAAATTATTTATTTGAAAAAATAATTTTACACTTAAAAAAAATAAATTTTACTTACTCAACGTTTTCGCTTTGACTACATCATTTGTATATTCACTTTCGCCCAAAGTGTTAAAAGCCAAAATCGAGAAGGTGTACTCGGTTCCCAGCTCTAATCTACCAACTCCATACTGCGTCGTATCCGACGGTTCTACCTCTGTATATTCGTATTTTTTTGCATCTATTTTCTTATACCTAATACGAAACGACTGCGTTAATCCTCCATCAAAACCAGGGGTCCAACTCAGCCACACAGTATTGTGTGATACATTGAGCACTTTAATTGAGAGTGGCACATCTGGGTGACCTTAGAGGAAAAAAAAAATGATATAATAGCTGATTTTCAATAGAACTATTTAGTGCGTACTAGTGCCGTCTAAACGGATTTGCGCGCTTGCAAAACCCATTTCGTTCCTGGCAATGCATTCATAATTGCCGTAGTCGTTGAACTTGACGTCCGACACGATTAACTCGCTCTCGGATACGATCAAGCCAGTTTGCGAGGCACTCATTTGATATCTGGCATTGGTCGAGCTCAGTGTGATGGAAGCACCGTCGCGCACCCATGTGAAAGTGAGCGGAGGAGTGCCTTCTGCTCGGCACTTTAATCGCGCACTTTGTCCCTTTTCACTCGCAGCCTTTTGAAATTGCGGAGATTTGTCCATTATGGGTCGAACTAGAAAATAAAACATAAAAATATATTTAAAATCAAAAAAATATTACACACAAATTAAAGACTTACATTTAACCATTAAACCCGTAATCAATTGAGACGGCTCCCCAACTCCGTTATTTCCAACACAAGTAAAATTTCCAGCGTCGTCTTTCGTGACTGACACTATAGTTAAAAACGCCTTACTTCCTTCCAGGGACTGTTTTGCTCTGGCAGTCATATCATAGCCCTCTCGTTTCCACACTTGAGCGTTAATTGGTTTTGGATTAGCATCAACTTCACACTCAAAATGAGCATTACTGCCTTCATCAATTGATAAACTTTTACTGATTTTAAGAACACGCGCTGGATCTATAAAGAAATCAAAACTTGATTAAAAAAATTTCATCAAAAAAAAGAGGAAAAACTTACATTGTACATCTAAGGTGAAATTAACACGTGCAACTCCTTCTTCATTCTTTGCTTCAACTAAATAAATGCCCGAATGTTCTCTCTGCACAGCTGTAATGTTGAAAATAGCGCCGTACGCAATAATACGACTATCTCCATTTCTAAAATGGAATAGAAAAAAAAATGGGGGATTTATCTTGATCCGTTGCAAATTGGAACAACAACACTTGGTTTTTTCCCCTCCTCTTCAATGCCAACTCACATGTCTCTCTTCACCCACGTGTAATTGATGGACGAGGGATTTCCCTTGGCAGTCATATTGATCAGTGCAGCTTCACCTTCACGAATATTAACGACGTCGTTTGGAGGGGACACGAAAATCGGTTTGTCTGCAAAAGAAAAAGAGAAATCTTTTACAAAACAAATAAAAAACAATCAAATTAAATGGATACTATTTTTATCGAACCGACATGCTAAAAGATCGTAACATTTTTTATAGCCAATAATAATTGCACGTCATAAAAAATATTACTTACATAGAACGGAAAGAGTGACTGCATTATGAACACTTTGTTGCAATACTTCGTTCGTCGCTTGGCAGGTGTAAAGGGCGCCGTCGTCCGCAGACGTGACGTCCAAACGGAGACTACTGCGACTCGATTTACCACCGTGGGGCCCGTCGATCGTGCCATTTGGTTTTCCTTGAACTAGGTAACCGCCTTTCCACCATGTGATGGTTGATTCTGGGTTGCTGCTTGCTGATTCGCATTGTAATACCACCTACAAAACATTGACAAAATGGTTGTTTTAAAAAAAAACTGCAGTAAAATGGCAGAATTTCAAAAACTAAAGAGAAAAAAAGCTCAGGCTAAACTGAATCTATTTAAAAACTAGAATAAAATTGCAATTAATTTTTGCGAAGTGATTATTCTCACCATACGGTGAAAATAATTTGAAAAAAAATACTACTAACAAAAAAACAGACCCTTATTCATATTAAAAATGATTTTTAGTACACCAAGCAAAATTGTTTATTTTAAGCAGCTTAACCCGTTTAGTTTGTGGCTGTAGCGCAGTGGATCAGTTCTGGACTGGTGTGCTGTGGTCGTGGATTCGAACCTCGTATGGTGACTAAATACTTTTTTTTTTTTTTATTTTATAAATAACCCTAGCCTTATTTTTGTGTCGATCAATTGCAGTATTTTCAGTAGTAAGATTAGCCGTGGAACAACTTGCAAATTATTTTTAAATTTTTATGTGGAAAATTTTTACATGGGAACTGCATCTAAATTGCAAGAAAATTACAAAACAACAACTAATATCTATATTCTCAATTATTAGTAATACCATACAAATTTATTTAAAAACTTAATAATTTTGAAGAATCTTAATCAAGTTGAAACTGCTCTTGTAAGGCTTCAAATACGTGCAGCAGCATCAACTTCTTGTAATTAAAATTCCTTCAAAAATTTTCCCCTGAGAAAAATTATTTGAAAAAATAAACAAACAAATGTTTCAAACACTGACTTTTCTGCCCGCTTTTGGCTTCTTGGGCACCACACTGATGTGCACTCCAGATGGTGGAACTGTTGACAAAAAAATAAACAACGCTCATTTTAAGGGGGGAACTCAGTGTTTACACGTTATAGAAACAAAATTGTTTGCACTTACAGTGGACGGTGAGTTTAGTGCTCACCGACAGTGGCTTTTCGGTGGCATCGTTGGATGCCTCGCAGCGATACTCAGCCTCGTTATCGCTCGCTTCTGTAACTATGGCAATCTCGGCTGAAGCAATATTCCCGCTCACCGAGTTTGTCGATGGAATCTAATATAAAGGAAGAAAAAAAACCTGAGTCTTGCCTTTTTTTCTTCTTCCTCCATATCATTTCTTTTTTTTTTACCGTTTTACTACCCTTAAACCACGTTAAAGTAGCTAAAGGGTTACCACCCATGCAGATACAGGTGAGACGTTGCAGATTGCCTGCTCTGATGGACGTGCCGTCAACGTAGCCCATAATGCTTGGAACATTTGGCGGATCTAGAAACATTTATTTTTAATTTCATTAACTGTTAATTATTTGTAGTTTTAAGACTTACATAAAATGTTGACCATGGTTGTTTCAACGATCGTTTGTCCTAATGCTTGGTGAGTAGCATAACAAGAGAACATCATCGTGCGTTCCTTTAAATAAAAGAAGAAGAAGAAAAAAATGTAGTTATAAATTGTTAATTAGCAATTAAAAGTAAATTATTAGTATTGTTGTTGGACGAGTCGTAATTTCATTTTGGGTATTGTGAATGATTTATTTTCTAATCTCTGATGTAGACATGTTTACCCCTAGTGCCTCGCCTAAGGGGCGTCTCTCTTGCGTTTGGTTCGGTACTAAAATAAGGTCATAAAATGTGCGCATCTAGAAAAGGGGGCAGAACTTTGTTTTGTTGAGGTTCCAAACTGAAATAAAAACCAATGAAGATGTTTCTCTTATTGACTTCACTATGGTCTCATTTTTTTGCCTTTTTCTCTTTTTATTCATAACCAATTTCCATGGTTTGAAAATTTTATAAGTAATAAAAATTCAGATTTCAAATATCGATGTTTATAAAACTCAAGTTATCCTCTATTTAATATAAAATGTTTATAACTCAATCATATAAACATGATTAAAATTTAATAATTAAATTGTATTACGTATTCAAAAATTCATGCTATTGATTTCTTTTTCTTGAATTAGGGCAAATGGAAACTAATGGAAATATTTTTTTAAAACTAATACACTAATGCAATAAAAATATTCGGGAGAAACAGCCAAACGATATTTGTTTTGATATGTCTCAAAGTTGTCTATATATAGCAAAACACTTAAACAAATTTACCATTTCCATTTCAGTATACAGTGCAAATAAAGCATTTGCAGACATATTTGCGTTTTGGCAGTGCTTACCACGTAACCTTATCAGATTTAAGACAATGAATGTCGTATAGAATCATGTGAAATCTGGTTCATACCCAATTGTACGTTTAAAATTTGTCGACTTTTATTTGGCATAATGTCTTACCTGTCCAGAAACAGCTGCAGTAACTTCAGAAGTAGTTATCCAACCTCCTTCATTAGAGGCAGCAACAGAACTTTTAGCCGGTACTGGTCTGCCATCAACAACCCAAGAAACTTCAGCAGCTGGATTACTTTTATCAGTCAGACAAGTCATGGTAAGAGTATCACCAGCTTTAGCTTCTTTAGCACCGACGATTGTTAGTTTGGAAGGTGCAACTGTAAATACATTACAATATCAATAGAAACCACTTAGTGCACACGCAACAACTTTATTAACTCACATTGCACCATGAACTTGACAGTCGCCGACAAGGGCTGCGAGGTGATTGAATTAGACGCCTCACATTTGTAGACAGCGTTGTTATCAGTGGCATCCACCACAAAAGAGTATGTATTGACTGATTCGCGAGTCGTCGTGGAGTATGAGAAATCTATCTGTGCTCCATTTTTGAACCAAACTAACTGAGCTAAAGGGTTGCCTCCTCGTGACACGCACGTCAAAGTCACGGTGTCACCCATGCGTATCGTTTCCCCATCCTGGTACCCTTCGATTTCAGGAGTTGCAGGCGCATCTGCAAGAAAATAAATAAAATGTCAAATTAAAATTGTCGACTCAAAAGCAAATAACTTGTAGTGCCGTCTTCTTGTTTTCTAACTCAATCAACAATAATTTCCACCATCTTAATTCATTTAATAAAAGCCCAAAAGCAAACACACACGATGCCTATTACTTTTTAATTAGCAAATAAATTTAACAGCATTCGCATCATCATCATCATCATCATATGATATGTAAATTCTAATGATCACCAATTATTATTGATTTATAACGTATGTATTGAGCTAAAAATAGCAATCCGTTAACAAAACCAATGCGTTTCATCTTTGTACATTTTACTAACTAATGTCAGTTGACTTATTATGAACTCAACATTGGTAACGAATGGATGTTTCCATTAATCGTAGCATCGACTGTCATCTTTCAAAATTGTTTATTCACACTGCACATGCGCACCACCGCACCACTTTTGCAGGAAAAGAATAAAATGTGGCACGCAACAAAACTAAGGACGACTAAATGTTTTCAATAAAGTTGTACATTATTTTTGCGAGAGGTTAATATATAATCGTTGTATTGGCATAACTAACTGATCAATATATTTATCTGGAGAAAATAAAAAAAACGTACATAAGACGCTGAGCTTGATTTGAGCTCGAATGGGTTGAGCTAGTGCTGGGTGATTGGCCTCGCACGCATAAATTGCTCCGTTATCATCTGGAGTTGGTTTCAAATTGATCCTGCATCGCGTATTCTGTCTTTTATCGTCCAAGTCTTCCTTGCTGCACTCGGTGTTGTCTAGAAAAACATTTTGCCAAACGTTCAAAATAGAACGTCATTCCTATACAACCCATATCGCATATTTACCTATCCGAACTTCGATGTTATTCCGATACCATTTGATAGTGGCAGCTGGTTTTCCTCCTTTTACTACACATGCCACGTCCAATGTCTCGTCTTGACGCACTTCTATTGTACCACCGGTCGGTCTCTCCACAAATTCAACCGTCGTTGGAGCCACTATGAACAAAAATAATTTCAATATTTTCTTTCCTATCTCTTTTGACACTTTGCCAATATCAAAACTTTTCTAATTCCCAACTGATTTTTACTAAAAAGTTGTTGATCAAATTTAAAGTGAAAAGTTACTCTTCTTCAACTAACACTCAACTTAGAGATTAAGATACCACTTGGGCACTTAAAATGCGTTTTTCTGTTGCAAACTGCTTTCTCTAGTGTACTTTACTCACTTACTGCCACGTCTTTAACCATCAACATTTTTTCCTGTCAATTACAAAGTCGTTTGCTTTCTAGACAAGAAAAAGAGTAAATCCAATCTGGATCAATTCCGAAACCATCACACCAAATCCGAGTGAATAACCATTTTTTTTCCTTTTAAAGTACCACCGATGAAAAAAAGTGCAGCAACACAGGACTGAATAAAGCGTTAATGATCTGCCTCAACAAAAATTATGACGTCATCAATTTTCTTTCTCACTATGAAAAACCTCATAATTTTTCACCATTGGTGTAATCAAACTTTTCTTTTATTTACTAATATGGTTTTTTCCCCCATTCTGTGAAAATTGAACCCAGGTTTAATTTAAAAAGAAAAGGATTCCAACATAGCACAACTCCCTCTATTGGGAGCAAAATGTTCTTTAAGGGAGTTAAAAAAAAAAAAAAGAGATGAACCTTGAAAAGTAAAATTGTGTTGGGTACACAAAAGACTTGTCACAGTTCAACAACGGGAACTAATCACAAACAGAAGGGGGTGAAGGAAAAAGAGGAAGAAAGTCACAATGTAAAACCACATCATTTGCAAGCACCGTTCTTTTTCTTCGGCTGGTTAGTCACGTCGAAAAATACTCATCAAAAAGAGGAGGAAGGGCACAAGGAAACCCCATCAACTGGTAAAGTGATTGACTCAAACGACTGGCTTTGTTCTGTCACTCGCTTTAATGAGTGTTTTAACATTTCAAATTGCCAATCTTTTGACAGGGGAAAAGAAAAATGAAAGGTAAAGTGGTTTGCCTCACTGTTTTCTTTTTCTGGTCAATTATTTGCATAAGATGTAATTAAAGTTGGTTGATTGCAAATTCTTGTTTGTCTTGAGTTTCATAATTTTTAAATGACTAAGGTGTTTAAGCAAATTGCATTTTCCAGTTAAAACTCAAAATTGTTGCGTGTCATTTATCACTTCTATTCAATTACCTAAACTATTAAAAATGATTACATGTTTAGATTAATATACAGGGCAAAAGAAAAATTCATTTTAAATTCCAGTAAGTGTTTACTACCTCTTTAATTTGTAAATTAATAATCTCATTTTAGATTTTCTCTTACTTTCCCGTCACTTTTCCCAGATTGTGCTTAACATTAAAGAAAAACAGACGCATTATTAAAAAAAATTCTCCCTACCATCTCTTTCCTTAACATTTAACACATGACTAATTAAGAAACTTTTACAAAACACTTACACAACACTGTTAAATGCGCGTCAGCTCTGATGGCAGTGTTATCAGCAGTTGGTCCTACCTGCAAAATATCAAGACATTTTCAATGTTTAATTACATTTTAACGTCACTAGACGTCTCGCTTAAAAAAAAAAAATTATTAACAAAATAATTATTTTCCTCTTCCCTACTCACCTGACACTGATATTCAGCATCATCATCATTGCTAACATTTTCTATACGAAGATTATAAATACCGGAACTACTATCACCCACCATGGAATACCTTGGGAAACCTGGGATTTGAGGATTGTAACCTGAAAAAAAAAACAGATGCATTAAGTACAAGATGATAAAATATTGAAAGGAAAGTAAGAGGATGAAAAAAAAAAAGCAAATCAGTTGAAATCGCATTACAACATTTTCTCCTATTTTGCTTTACCTTTGGGGGCTACTACTGAAATATTTAATAATAATAAAAAATGAGAACATTCTTGGAATCTTAATCTATTTATATCTCATCTTATTAAAAGCAAAAGAATTCAAGGCAACGACTGAACTTTTAAATCCCATGTCAACCAAGAAAATACTTTTTGCTCGTTAGAATGAAACTTTAATAAAATAAAAATCACAAAGAGCTCATTGAGTTGGCAAATAAGCTTATTAAAAGTGTGTATTTTAAAAAAGATCATTTTTGGATTAGTTTTTGATAATAAAGTGATCATTCAGACAGTCTTGATTAATAATTGCACTCCAGGTTATCAACCTACATACTGTATATGTATATATTTTCTCGTTAGGAAGTGAAATCTGCTGCTCATTGCCACCAGAAAGCTTTCAAAGTCACCCTCATTACTGAACTAAGCCTATTTATTGAACTGGAGAGAATTCTAATTACAATATCTTTTGTAATGGAAGAGTAAAATTCTGCAATTTACCTCTCAATTTCAGACCATCTGCTAATTAAGCTGGAGTTAATTCGGCAGTAGAAGCAGTAGGTAATCGGTAAATATAGCAGACATTCATTTGACCAAGATATTGCATTCTCATGTATGTAAACATGAGCATGTTTTGTATAATTTTTTCACCCCCAAAAAAGAAAAAAAAAAAAACATCCATTTTCATCCGGTCACACTCGCCTAACACACATTTCTTTTCTTATTCTTCTTTTTCACTTTGGCCCATGTTCCCCAAGCCGCCGTTTCTTGAACCATTAGTTTCTTGAACCGGAACAAGAACAAGATGTGATACTTAAAACAGGATGAAATATTTTCATTTTCCTCTTGTATAAGAAATGACAGTTGACGCTCCTTACAAAACTACAACCCCCATTTTCCCTTGTCTTGTTAGGGAAATAAAAGAAAAAAGAAAGGAAATTGTCGTGGACTAAACAGCGAAAAAGTTTAAAGTTTTTAATCTCTTAAATAGATTTGCGACGCTATGAAAAATGAGTAGCAACGCTGTGTGACAGAATGAAATTCTCTCTTTTTTTTTTTTTTTTACTCTTTTCCCCTTTTATCTTGGCATGTGCCCTCAGCACTCTTGTGAATTTTCTTCTCGCTCTCGTGTTTGTGTATGTGCACACGGCTGAGTGGAGTCCGCTTTTGCAAACTCTACTATGTCTCTGTGCCTGCAACCCATTCGCTTCAATTAACTGCCTCGTCCAAGCTCGACCGAGTCCATCTTTTGTTTTCACTTTAGCTCGAGCATATGCATCCAAGACCAGCTGAGTCAACAGGACCTCTTGCATTTTCTTTTATTTTACAAATATAATTTTGCACAAATTTTCTTGTTTGATATACAACTTTTCTTATGTTTGTTTTGTTAATTTGTGTTCTCTGACCATCCACCTGATTAATCCTATTAGTTGTCCTAGTAAACTTGTAAAAATCACATATCTCGAACTGTGATTTGTTTATTTAACCATTCTAAAAACATTCGGCTTTCAATATTGTGAAAAAGTCTCATCAGCATCGATTTTCAATTTTATTCTTCTCTAAATGGACAAAGAGTGTAACTGACCACAAACAAACATCCATTAAAAGTTTAAAAGGACTTATTAACTTTTTTTAAATTATTTCCCACAGAAATCAAATTAGAAAAAAATAATAAGAGATAATTAAATTGGGATTTGTGATCTTATCTGAGTATTTAGATGGGCATCAACAACACATGGTGGTGATGTGTTTAGCAAGCAGCACAGCTGTTGTGCATAGAGGTCTAATTTCCTAGTCATCAAAGAGTTGGATTGATAAAGAAAGGCGAGAAAAAGCGAGCAGAGGTCAGAAAGTAGTTGACCACATCAAATGAGGGCAAACATAAGACTATGGGAAAAACTTTTCCTCGTGGATATTATTTTTCAGCTTTTTTAAAAGAAAATATTGACAAATATGTAGTAGACCAGAGGGGCTTTGAAGTTTGTTTAATGTTATATATAAAGGGTGTTTGGGCGCCAAAGGCAAATGGTTTGACCAATAAAATATGCCAGTCGTGTTGATGCAGTTGATGTTTAAGCTTAATGTTTTAGGAGAGTTTATTTTGCAAAGGGATTGTCATGTGTTGACAAGACCGATAATCAAGTTGAACGTATATTTTCAATTTATTCCGTCTTAATCCTCCTTTTAACAGATGAAGAGCGCTCTAGTTTTGAACCAGTCGAGTGAGAGGTTTGTGCCTGTCATTTTTAAAGTGGAACATGTGTTGAGGAGGAGGGAGTTAATCTTTTGATGGATTTGCTGGCAATACCTCATCTTCCTTTTATGTAGATTAAAATTGGATAGCCTTACGTTTCACAAGAGTGATGCTCTAATCTTTTCCACTTGATCTATGGTTTGTAATCAATTTTTTATGTTGCAAGAAAAAAAAAAAAGAGTAAATAGTTTTTTTAAGGGAGAGAAAAGTTATGTAAGTTGTGGTAAAGTGGGAAAGTGTAATTTATCCAAGCGTTGGATTTTGCTTCTTTCTATGATCAATTTTGTTTGACAAGGTATTTTTTTTTTTTTTTTTTTTTTTGGAAAGAAAATTTAAGTGCAGTTTAAATGTAATTGATATTGAATTTTTAAAAATAAGAAAAGTTAATAAACTTGTTGAGTTCTTGTTTTCATGATTCACAACTTGAAATTGAAATGAGTGACCAACAAAGTAACAAATAGCGTTGACAGGTGGACAAAACACCTGTCAAATTTGATGGAAAAGAAAACACTCGTGTTAAGGATTTGAAAATCTCTCAATCCCAATGGGAAAAAAGGGATATATATATATATAAAAATCCCCATCATTTTAACAAGGTCAACTCAATCAATACCCACACACAAAAGGTTCTTTTATTCAAAACCACAACCCTCACCCACAAGACAAACAAAAGGTTTCCTATAAAAGGGATTTGTGCAAAATCCTCTAGCTTTCTCATCCGGTGACGGACGAGTCTTGCAATGAGATGCTTAAAACTGATGAAAAGAGAGAAAGTGAGGGGGATAAGGTCAAAGAAAAGGGTCAACCCTTTCTGGCCACTCGATGACCTGCTGCTCCTGCACGGACTTGTAATTCATGTAAATGGCCAAGCACACTCTTCCCAAATTGGAGTAGAGAGGAGCCTATCAGGTTATCTCAACTCAAACACCCCATGACACAAGCATGGTGGACGCATGAAATTGCCAGTAATATCATCACACATACTACCAGAATGCAGTTCCCTCTGATTATTTTTAAGCGTCTGCAATGACATTTCAAATCAATAAACTCTTTATACATAACATCACAACTTCACATTAATTATAAGTGATACACAAAAAACTAATTCTAGTAAAATTAAATTTTCTCTTTAATTTTTTTTTTTCATCCGGTGGAAAATTTCTTACTTTTTTTTTTTTCCTATGCTCAGTTTTTTGCTCCTCCTAACTATTTGTAACTCAATCTCGAGTTTCAGCGAGTTAAGAAAGTAGGAAATAAAAAAAAAAAAAAAAAAGATATTTTCGACTCTCGTTTTTCAACGACCTCTCTCTACATTCTGGCTTTTATATCCCGAAGGGAAAAATCCCAAAGGGACAGATGACACCCTTTACTCAGGTCGCCATTCAACACTCAAACCCCCTAGACTTTTTCCCAAGGTTCAACAGCTGCTTTAATCAAGACATATCAGTGCAAAACCCCCTGCAGATAAAACCTAAAACTCTCACCTCCCCAAAAAATGATAAACAATAGATTTTTTTTCCCTTACAAAAAAAAGATAGTGTATCATGTATGTTGATATCATATTTCACCAAGTTTAGCAATAAAAGTTGACAACATCTGGAGGGCTGCTAATGGACAAGAGCAATGTTGTGATAGGAGGGATTGAGAAGAAGCAATTGGATGAGAGAATAGAAACACGGATTTCGGTAATAGCAGTTAAGTAATGTGGTTAGTCGGAGGGGGTCAGCAAGGCAATGCTCTTTCTCTTTGCCTCGAATTATCGAGCTTGGCAAAGAAGTATGAGCTACAGAGATACCCATGACACCTGATGACTCTCACAGGGGTCGTGTACTAGCTGGCCAGCCATTCTCTGGCCCACAGCGGTTTAAGGATGGAGGGACCGACCACCAACAACTTCTTGTTCTTTGCAGACCCTAACAATTTGCACGCATCAGCAACTGACAAGCAAAAAAAGGGAAAACAAATACGACCTTTGGGATCAATATGTCTTACAACAAAAGTCACTCACCTATGAACTATGTAAGGATATTGCATCTTATTTTCTCCACCATTTCAAGCTACCATTTTCACTTCGTCTTTATTTTGGGAAAAAAAAGAAAAGAAAAGAAAGATTCTCCACAAGATTCCCGGTTATGTTGTGTAAATTTAAAACCACACGAAGATATTCTTCTATTAAAACCAAGCGGTATATACTTTTTTCTAGACCATTTACCTTATTGTGCAGTCGTATAGCGTTGACGTTAAATGAACATGAAAATGTTCGCTATTAAATTAAATTTTGTTCAGGTCAAATTTAAATGGAAAAAAAAAAAAAAATCTTTTCAGAGATAGAGATTCCGTTTACTCTCCATCCAAGTAAAGAAACGCGAGCTCAGCTTTTCCATCAACATAATTAAAAGCACTAGACTCGACTGATCTTTCAAAACATTTCTTATTAATTAGGTCTCTTTCTTTGCCTAAAAAGAGTTTTTCCTTTTTAATATGTAACCAACACCAATTTTTTTAAAAAAAAACTAATCCCAAACAAAAAGTATTCATTGAAAATTATTTAAAAATTCATAAATTTTAAAAGTTCTCTCTGTCTAGGCAACAGAATCATGTAGGAAAAGGAGCAATGAGCCGGGCAAGTCCCATTGGAATGCTTTCTCCTTTTTAGCGGCACGTGATGGCACGCCTTATCGATTGCTTTGTCCCCCACGTTTCCATCTATCCTTTTTTTAAGATTCCCATTTTCCAAACGGACCAAGTGAAGAAGATAAAAAAATTAACGTGAAACTCTATGGATTTTTGAACGAAATATGAAAAACAAATTGAGTCAATTAAAAGCAAGGCCAAACAACACAGTTATACTTAAAAGCGTAATCATTTTTGTTATCTTTCCAAGAATGCTAAACATTTGAAAATGCCTAGCTCTGAATTACAAGAGAAGAAAAAAGAAATACCTCTTTTTATGTACGAGTTTATGTTGGACTTGGAATGAATCTTCTTGCAAGAAGTCAAAGAGAGAGAAAAGAAAAGAGTCTAAACTGAGCAATAACAGTTATTTCACTTTTTATTTACCCTCTCTTCCATCCCATGCCACAACATAAAGACAAGACAGGAACAGATGTGTGTGTGTGGCGTGATTGCTAAAGATATTGGACGATAATACCTTTTATCGTAACCGTTTAGTACAAAATACCAATGAAACTTATTGCTTTTTTTTTCCGACTTATTACTTTAGCACACGTGTGGTCACAAATAAAAGACGAGGTAAATATTTTCAATTCTTATAATTAAATATTTTCAGCTTTATGAGACGCGTGGCCGAATTAAGAGAAAAGCTTTAGGAACTTGCTTATCTTAACTCTTCACATCTTTTCGGCAGAGTCATATGCTCAAAATAAACAAGGAATTAAAAAAGAAGAACGTCTTGCAAGGCCCCGCCAGCAAACATCTTCGCAATCAGACTTCATTATCAGCACTTTAGATCTTTAGTGTTTTGATTTGTGGCGCGCGTTCATTTCTCAGAGTGGTTTCTCTGCCTTAAAAGGCAACCCGACTTAATCAATTAATTACTATTTGTTCTCAATGTTGATTCTGCGCTTTCCATCTAGATGGCAAGTTTTGTTTTTTGAACAACTTGTGACAACTTTTCCTGCTCTCCCATAAATATTAAGTTGGCAGACAAGAGAACAAGAGAAATGATTGATGCTAATTTACATGCTACTCTCCCTTTTCCTCTCTAATAATAAATGTAATTGGACAAGAGTCACGACCTACGACCGTTTCATTTATCATCAACATATCCCCACTGACATATTTCATTGGTAATAACCTTTATTTCGCTATTGTTTTTTTTTTTTTTAAATTATTTTACATTTTATATTCTTAGTCGTAAATTTAATTTAATGATATAAAAACATAAAGAAACTAAACTGCACTACTTGTCCCATGATGCTTTGGAATATTTACTATAGTTTTACTCTTTAGGGGCAAATATTTATATACAGAATAAACTTTAAAGGCAACAATTTTCTAATCGGTAAAGTTGGCCATAATTTTTGACTCTGGAGAGCAATTTACTCAAGCAAGACATGAACATGCGTGTGAGCCTGCTCTTTAACGTCCAATTGACTTAATGGAGGAATAATGAAAATAGATAGGAATACACCTCGCCATGCACTTTGCTCTATTTTTTCAAACCATTTTGATCGAAAATGCCAAAAATATGCCAAAGTATAAATTGTAATTTAATTTTTTCTCCCTTCAAACTTTATAATTATGGACTAGTGATTAAGTGTATCATGTTAATGGAGAGTTTAAAACTCTTTCTCGAACATTATTTGCAGTAAAGGGATTTAGAGTTGATCATACGTGCGTAATAAAAAATTATATTATTATTATGCACTCTAAATATAAAATTTAACACTCTTGCATTTTTCTATTGATAAACAACAGTTAAAATTTCACTTCTTAACAGTTCGGGTCACTTACACTAACCTCAATTTAAAAATAATCCTGATTACATAAAGCAATTAATGTGAGCTTAATTAAAATTCCATTGCACTGTTTTCAACTTGCAATTCAAGTAAGAGCAATTTAAAGCTACTTCACTATTTTAATCATCGTTCTATAGAAAATTTTAAAAATACAATCAAGTTAAAGTACCCCTAAGAAAAATTTACCAATCAAAATTGAAACAATTAGAACACAAGATCAAATTAAATCTTGTTACTCAACTGGAAAATTAGTAGGGAGAAGGTGTTAGTTATATAATGAGAAATAAACAAAAAATTTCTATTAAAGTCAAATATTGAGTCAATTGGAGACTAGAGCAAAACTTTTATGATAATTTAAATGAGGTGGGCAGTGATGACTCTAACAGCTGTGGTCACTTGACCATATGAAAAGGCAACAGAATCATAAATGAGAATGAAAAATTGCACCGTTTACCTGACACATGAATTTTAAGTTGTGTTGTAATGAAGCGACAACGAGGACACTATAAGACCATATAAAGGTGGACAAAATTAAATGTGTATATAATAAAATTTGTTCATTTCACTAACATATGGTCAAGAGATTTGAAATAAAGTCGAAGAGTAAACTGAGTGGACGAGCAGAGATTTAAAGAGGATCGAATGTCAGATTTAGCTCACTGAATGATACACTTGCCGCAAGAGATAAAACTGAGTAACACGTGCCATTAATCTAAGCGTATCTGACGTTTGCAACTAATTTTAATCTAAACAACTTTTTAATCCATTAACTGATTTCTATCAGGTTATTTACATTGGTTTCATTTCAAACTTTGCTTGACAATCATCATTCAACCTTTTTATTGCATCTCTTGGGTGAGTTTTATAAGAAACTAGTAATTTACTGCAATGCCAATTACATTTTTTTTCTAATTTAACTTTAATTAAGAAACATGGTAGAAAAATGTCGCTCGTTTTCACTAGCCCTCTTATCTTTTACCTGATAACAAATTTCCGGTAATTAGTGAACGAATCAATCTGACTATTTTTGTTTTGCTTGATTTTATCTCAACTTACATAACTAAATTGCACGTCTGACAAACAATTCCCTATGTATCAATACTTGTAAATCTTTTAAAAGGTTTCAAAATGTTTAAGCTTCTCAAATTCCTAATAATTTTCAAAAATACATATAATGGACTGCACTGTCAAGGAAATTTAATTCCACTATGCAAATAACCTGTTTACTCTGAAAGGTATATCTAAGCAAGTATTGAAAAAGGTCACATTTCAATTCCATTTGTCTGCACACGGACACTAGATGTCGCTCTCATCTCTATTTATTGATAATATATATATATATTGTGACTATAATTATACCATTTTTATCATACTAACTAACTAATGAATTAATAATTTTTTCATTAGATAAGTTTATCAATACCTGATTAAAATGATTAAAGAATCACTATTATTATATATTATTCATCCATTTTGCCCAAGTCCATAACGAGGTTTCTACTTTTAACTCGCGTTATTAATTTAAATTTAGTAATTATTTACGTAATTGTAGTTTGATTTGAAAAAAATGATCAAATTCAACTTTAAGACCTTATTAAAGTGATTTAAAAATGTAAACCCACAAGAAAACAAGCAGAGTAAAAGGTCAAAACTGCGATGGACGTTGATGGGGCAGATGCTTGTCAAAGAGTTGGGCGGTGTAAAGAGGTCGGTTAGGAAAGGCCACAGGACACAGGCATGACACCTGGCTAGATGAGTGAGCAAGCGTTCATTGCACATGCAGTAATTACGTGAGATTAGGCCATCCTCTGCTCATACGTGCGCCTTTATTGATTTCTCATCACCCAAGTTCTGCACGACTTGTGCTGGCTCCATTAGACTTACCCAACGTCCACTCTATACAAACACAATTTTGTAAGAAAAAAAGGGTATATTATATCAAATCAAAAAATGTGTTTATTAATTCAATTATATTTCAACCACACCCCTTAAAAAGCCTTTGGCCTTAATACAACTTAATTACACCATCATTACACTATATACTCATTATGTGATCATCTCATTTACATAATAAAGACATTTACCTGCTGCACCTCTTCACCACACTTTCCCTCTCTCTCACCTTGAATCTTAAACCTCGGGTATGATTGCGGTCATACGTTAGAGTAAAAGGGACCAAAACCAACGATAAGCTGAATAATAAGGAGAGGTTGTTGCCTATCACTTGCCAAGACCATCATGTTTGTCAGATTGCAAGCAGAGAATGAGTATTTGCATGAGCGTTGCCCCCAAGATTTACGGCAATCAATACAACGCTAGAGCAAACCTCGGTGCTGGTTATTACTTTAGGCTCCATTGTGATGACATTAACACTAAGAGAAAACTCGCTTCACAACACACATTGACCATTGTTCTTAGGGGAATGTTTAGAAACTTTTGGGCAAAAAAGATTTTTCAATATGCAAAGATTTTCAATTCTGACTTTCTAAATACTACAATTGCAAATACTATTAAGAATAGATAAAAAATATATTTCGCAATTTTACCAAACCCAAATTTCATCACACCCCTTAAATATCATTCATCTCAACAGACAAGTGACACCGTATAAAAATGACTCGACAAAAATTTCCCTCCCATCTTCTTTTTCATTACATCAACAGAGACAAACTCATAATAATTACTCCAACAAATCAACTGCATTCCCCATTTACTAAAAACACATACATCCCTAACTAGATTTTTCTATTTTTCCCTTCTTTAACTAATTGCACTCATCTTCTTAACTTTTTTCTCTCTCTCTCCTTCCATTTCTTTCCTTTTTTTAATGGCTGTATATTCCGCAAATGGATTTAGAAACTCAATCTGAAAACCCTCTTCTCATCCCTTTTCTCTGTGGGCATCAATTCTAGGTCGATTCTTCATTAGCATATGGCACGTACACAAAGCGACGAACAGTGCCAACATCTCTCCAACCAATTACCCTTTCAAACACTTTTAATTACTTATCACACTTGCCTATTTGCCAACTCCACATTTTTTTATCAAACAAAAAAAAAACTTGAGCAACAAAGAAGAAAAAAAGCACTTACCTAAGACAAATCCATCTTTGGCCCATTGCACTTCTCCAGCTCGATTGCCTATTTCGCATTTAAGTATAACCGATGTTCCTTCTCGGGCATCCGTATCTGATGGAGACACTCGAAAATACTGTTGTTGACCAGTAACTACAAGAAAAGAAGAGGAATCAATTAAAACTTGAGCTCTCAAAAAACAAGTTGAACAAGTTTGTTGTCAGTGATAAGCAAGTCAGCCATTTCTTTTACTTTTTTTTCTCTTTTATTCCTTGTTTTGGAGATAATTTCCACTTTTCTACCTCTATTTCCAACTGGCTAAACAGTAATTGTAAGGTAATTAAACCCTTACAGCTTTAAATTTAGTGATAGGCAAGAAAATGAGTTCTAATGAAAAAGAAAACAGATTACAGTGGAAAAAAAGTTTGTGACATGGGAAAAGGAGAGTGAGAAAGAGGAAAAAAAAAAAACTCATAAAATTTCTTTTAACATTCTGTAATTTGAATTCAATCCACGAAAGCTCCGAGCTCCCATTTTTGTTTCCATTTGTCAAAGTGTCTCTCAAAGACCTTTGATTCCCCGACTGCTCACTGCATGTCGTTGCCGTAATTAAAGATCACGAGTGTGAGAGGATTTGTCGCCCAGTGGAGACAAATGAACACGGAAGAAAAATCACTGTTGCATTTAATAACCATCTTCAACTGATGAAACATGACGACCCAAATAGGGCTGAAGCCCAGACGTACAATTTGTTCTTTGAAAAAAAAAAAAAAAAAAATAAAACCTCCAGATGAAAACTAATGACCGGTGAAAGTTGATGTCAAACAAACAATTTTTTTCCCTTTTGACTTCCTCTATCCGAAAAATTTGTCAATTATTTTTAACTAAGTCAAATACATTGACAACTTTTATCATCTGCACTCCAATTTTTGTAAAGTTTAATAGTCAGTTAACAAAAATCCTAGACTATGCGTAATATCGTGCACACCTGCTCCCACATTACTGATATCATTAACCGAACAGTAAAAGGACTAAATTGCTGTACTGTTGCAGTAATAACGCTTCTCTTTGCTATTATACATAATATTAACTTTCTGTTCTTTTGGTTAGTGTAGTTAACTATTGCTACGAACTACCTACAGATCAAAATTGAAAAAAATTCTCTTCCACTTGAAAAACTTTTAATGAAAATTAAATTTGTGTTGTTAAACTTTTTTCATTTTTCACCATTTCCCAAATGGTCTCCCTTTTATTACTCTCTCCCGCCTATTTGTCTTTATCCTTTAACATTTACTTACTATTCACCATCACTTCAATAGTGATAAGTTAACTTTAAGTTACTTCACCTTCAACTCAACTAGGTCCGTTGGACAATACCCGTTGAAAATTTGTATTCTCCAAGCCATCCAACTCACATTTTTTCTTCCTCTACACCAATATCCCCACTCTCTAGACCATTATCCACTTGCAGCTTAACATTCCTAGTACATTCAGCAAAAAGTACCCCGCCAATAGTCTTCTTCATCTACCCAATTTTCAATTTACACCAATCGTACAATTTTAAATTCAAGTCAAAAACAAGAGGAAAAAAAAAAAAAAAAAATCATTTTTGTTCAGCAAAAGTGTGAAGAAAAACATGACATCCTTCTCAATTCATAACACTAATCCCATTATTCTAATATTCCTTCAAGTTGATATCAAAAAGTTGCCGAAAAGTCTCATTTGATGATAAGAACATCTTGCATCTGCTTATTGGATTCAAATGTGCAAGAAGATTTCAAGCACGTTCTTTAGCATCGTCAAAAGTGGGAGCGTATGGGTTTGAATAATAAAAAAAAATTGAAAAAAATGAAAAAAAAAAATAGTCAAACACAGATCCACACACTCTCCATCATAACATTTGACAGGCTGATGGCAAATCAAAAATATAAAAGTTAACTTTGCAGAATTGAAAATGAGCTTTAGCACTTCAAACATGGCTTCAATTTTATTTCAAATCTAATTTATTCATGAAAAGGCACACGTCAGGCAGGGGTAGAGGAGGAGACGGAGATGAGAATAACCAGCACCTTATTATTCTAATTTGAAGTTGCAAGTCAGGGGAACAAGGCCCGCTTTTCGTTTCCTGCTCCACACTTTATAAAAGGAAACCGAGCAGGAAAGAATTAGCAGAAACATCAGTGTCTCGTTGAGTCGCCATAAAAGGCAAATTATTCTCTATTTTAGTGGCGAGCGTGTTGCTCCGTTGTGTTACGTCGAAACAACAACGACGACGAGAACGACAAAAAAAATACTTTTATTTTCCTTCACACTATAACGATCTCCTTTATCGATTTTGCACGCGTCTCTGATACTTGTGCCTGATTATGTACTCTAATTGCGTTTTACATCAACCTAAGTAGGATTAAAATTGATTGCAACACGCAATAAAAAATAATTATTCGCTCGTTTCTTTTAAGACAATTCGTTTGAGACATTATTTTATGGACCAGTAAAGAAAATGACATATCCCAACAAAGTTTTTAATAGAGAAAAAAAAAAAAAAAAATTGAGGGCAACAGGAAAAATAATGGAGAAAAAAAAATTTGATAGAAAAACAGAGAAGAAAAGCTTCCTCAAACTTTTGCTCCTTACTGCTATAATTCTTTATATTCGTTTCTTTTATATTTCCGGACACCCATGGCGTGCTTCAAGTAAACAGTTGAACACAAAAGACTTCTAAGTTTACATTAGAAAAATACAAATAAAAAACGAATATAATAAAATAAACTTTTTAAAACTATTAAAATTTGTGCCACAAGAATTGTTGCAAGAAATTTTTTTAACATCTTATAAATTAGGCCTAAAGTAGGAGTGTAAAAACTAACATTGTGAAAAGCTACCTAGGAACCATTAAAATTCCTACAAAGCTCATGTTTCTTGCAGCCAAAGCCAGAGAATTTTTTTCTGCGATATTTCCCTCTCTCACATAGCCAACATTTATCAAACCTTACTGCACTTTTGTCCCATTAACAACACTTTTTACGACTCTTTGATATAAAAAACTCAAGTCAAGTGTTTGATAAAGAACCACGACTTAAAGATCAAAAACGAATCACGAATCTGTCATCACTAGAGAGAGAGAGAGAAAAAAAAAAGTAGAGATAAACATAAAAACATAAGAGGTTAGTAGAAAATTACTAACATCAAATGTACAATATATAGCAGCCCACACCAATGTATAGAAGCTTAATCACTCATCACTTATCGCCCTCTATAACTTCCAAGTGGCAACTGCCCTGATAGAGCTATATAGACCTAAAGCAATCCCTTGCAAGAAGAAGAAAAAAAAAAGAAATTGTACAAGATAAATGAAGGCTAAATATAATCCTTTGGGGTCTAGCCTAGTGGCTGTGTGAAGAAGCTTCCTCTTATTAGAAAGAGCAACTATTAATCATTGAACTATGATAGATCAAAAGAAATACCATGTGCACTTATTGCAGTTTACACCTATAAAAAATGTGGAAGAGAAGATGGTGGCACGTGTTCATTGCACATGTGTAGAGGTGAGTCGAGGTGGGGAACGACCCCTGATGGCAGCTAACTAAATTAAAAGTGCATTAGTGTGAGAGCTGAAAAATCTCGATCTGATAAACACATTCCTTTTGCTCCTCCTAACTTCGTATCATCTGGCAAAGTCAATTTCGAGTTTTCTTGTTTGGGTTTATTGCTTGTCTGAGCAAAAATTTCTAATCTCGCTAAAATATTTCGTGGTTTTTAGTGAAATTATAAAGTAGAGTTAGATGTACAATCGATCGTGTCACTTCTGATGATATTACAGAGTTACTCACCCTCAAAACAATTTCTTGCAAAAACATGTCATCTCTCAAGTTATATTTTTGGAAAGTTTCAGCTCTTAAACGTACGTAAACTCGTAAAATAAGAAGTAACTCGAACCAGTCAAAAAAATTTGGACGCCATTTGTATTTCTGCTTATCTCCATCTACCGTCAGTCTCAGACATTATTGAGCAAAATTTTAATTAACAGTTTTAGTTTGTCTACTTTTTATGTTAATCTGAACCATTCAAACTTTTTGTTTGCAATTAATAATCAAACAATATTTTGACTCCGTTATGAATCATTTCGTATTACATGTTATTGCAACACGAAATGTTGAATTATGAGTACACATCATGACTAATTGAGAGGAGGCAATCAAAAATTAATCACAATACACGCTCTGAGTCACCCATCCCGCAGAGATTTGACAATTTATAGCTGTATTTGACATTAATAATTTTCACACCATTAACAACCCCCTACGACCCCGATTTATTTTTTAGTCAACCCCTTTTAATGCACATATAAAAATTTCAGATAATTGACCTATTAAAACATTTCCCCTTCCTAAACTATTTTTAAATCTTCCATACATCACCAATTACTCAATCCTAACGTGTGATGATCACATGGCAAAAAGCAAATTCCTAATTGTCCCTGCCAAACGCTCGATTAATACAAACACACGTATAAATTTCAAAAGACAAAATTCTTCACGCAACACTGGACCATCCATTCATCTTCATTCCAAACCATCTTGTAATATTTTCGACAAAAAAAAGTCGTTAGTGTTACCATATGTTAAGAAAAAGTTAAATATAAACACAAACAACTGCCATAAAGGTCTATAAATCCAATTGCACGTTGAAAATTTTCAATATTTGACATAGAAAAAAAATGAAAATCCTTTAGATAAGCGGGTCGAAAGTCTTAAGTTTTTCTCTCTCTCTCAACTTGTTTTAGTCTGTAGTGAACACAATGAAACAGAGCCTTATAATCCTCTTCTATGTTTTTTCATCAGAAAAGGATTACAACGTACACACTGATCTGCAACCTAAGGAAAAAATTTTTTTAATCTTTTTTCTTGTTTTTTTAGAAATTACCTCCTCTTCTTATTAACTTTTCCCATCTTGAACTTTTCGTGTAACCAAAATAAATTTCCCACACTATGTATAAGGAGAAAAATTCAAGCCTGTCATTAAATCTCAAAACTTACTCCTGAGTAAACGAATAAGAAAAAAAAACAATTGACAGTTGTGTGAGAAATGTTTGTTCGAGAAGTAGAAAAAAAATTTCATTCTTAAAAAATTTCAATTTATATAATTCACTCTCTCATTCATAAAATTCAGATTAACTGCCTAGAGGTAATGAACAGCAAAATACGGAGAAGTGAAAAAAAATTAGATCGTGTGAAATTTATTAACGCAACACAAAAAAGAGGTATAGCAGTCAATCATGGATAAGATTTTAATTTACGTTAGGTGTAATTGATAATTGCATTCCCGAATTTGAAAAAAAAATAAATATTTGAGAACGCGCCATTTAGAAAGATGGGGATGCTGCGTTCCAGAGAGTCAATCTTGTTTTCCACTTGATTTCAATTTAATTTCATTTCGGTGTGTTTATCGTTCGGGGAAATTTATTCAACTGTATTTAAAATTGTAAAAAAAAAAAAAGTTCAAAATATTGATCATTAAAAAAAAAATAAAAAAATTGGGTACATTGAGATGACTTTACAGGTACCAAATGCGTAAAGTGGTGAAAAAAGTCATTTAAAAATCGTTTTTGTGGGTCAGGACCACACGTGTTATCTCAGCGTAAGAAAAATCTTTGTCACATCAGATCAGCTTATTGAATATCATAATTAAAATAACTAGGATTGATGCTGCGACAAGTAAACAAAATTCAATTTGGTTTAATATCAGTGAGGGAGTCTGTGCAAAAGGCCAATGTACACTTTACTAAATATAATATTAAATCGAAAAACTAAGTTCAGTGTATAAATGGAAAAAGGATCTGAAGCTAATCACAATTCTCAAACGTACTTCAATCACATTTCCGAGTGAAATGCATTAACCTCTGGCTCTGAAAAGAAGAAACTCGAGTGCGAAGAAATGTTTTTTCCTGCCGATCGGTAATCGAACTAGGGCAAGAAACGTTTTTAATGGCAAGAAGAGTCGAAGAGTTTAGTGGCTCGCGTGTTTTTGCCTGTCGGCAAGGGAGACGTCGAATGGCAATTGCCAGTTCACTCACCTGGGAGTCCCTCGTTCACCTGTCTTTCCCACGGTTTGTCTCAACAGCGACAGAACAAGGGCGGGGAAAATTTGCCAAGCTCAGCAAATGATTACATTTGAGTGATGCTAATTTTTTTTCCACTCAACCAATCCCCATTTAATCAGTTGCTAACATTTTTTTAAATAATAACCCCCACCCCCCCTACTCTTTAGATTTTATTTTACGTTCCCACACAACCTGGTTCAACCACACCCACCTTTTTATACTCCCCCTTTTTTTTTTCTCCAATATCCTCTGATCGACGTTGTTATTGAAATACCTCCCTGCAATTTCTCATCCATTCACGTCAAGTTAGGGCATCCACGCACAGGAACAACACTCTTTTGTGTTGGAAATGCCTTAAAAACCTCACCCACGGTCGATATAAAGAGCAATCTCTCAAAAACATAGAATCTCAGCTTCTAGGTTAGTGAAACCCAAAGTAATGCATCTTATTCAAAATTATAGGGCGCGTGTAAAAGCAGCCAACAGAGGGCGGGGTCAATTCTTGGTTGGTGCGAGGCTCAAACAAAATGGACACTTTACCATTAAATTAGAGGAGTGTAATTAAAGCAAAGCTCATTACACCAAAACCCGCACCACATTCTTGGTGCGACTCAACTGCAGGTCTGACACCTTTGTACTTGCTCTTATTATTCCACTCAAGGGCTGTGACTTTTAAAATATTATCATGTCACCATCCAAACATGACCTGTCAAAAGGACCAAACAAAAATGGAGAAAAAATTTTGCTTGGAAAAAGTTGTTCTTGTTTAAAGATAAAGGGTCAATGAGATAGCAACATTTTTTGAGAGTACTTTGGCTTGTCGGATTAGTCAAGATCTACTTCCGGCTTTGCCACAACCGGAACCATTATGTGTGTGTATATATTTAATATTATACTAATTGTATAATATATTGACACACCACTCTGTTGCCAGTTAGCATTGAAGTTGACTCGCTTAATTGATATTCCACTATTGGTCGTGTTAAAGAAGATGCACGACAATGGATTAAGTTTAGAAAATAATTTAGACACTTTAAATTTTAGTATTTTTCCAGGAGGAATTTCAACATTATTTTCCCATAGTTCACACTCTGCAATAATAATAATGTTTAATGCGATTTACTTAATCTGAGAATTTATTCCTAATATTTCCCATTACCAATTCACGCACTCTCGTTGTGTTGCCTTCCACCTTTAGTAACACACTTAAAAAATTTCCAAAACAACATAGTGATAAGACCGACATTAAGTGACATCATTTCTTATCTACAACCCATTTTTCTTACCCTTCGTAATTAATATTTTATGATTTCATTGATTCGCACCTAAAAACTACTTTGATGTTAGGAATGGATAGAGTGGTAGGAAAGGTTTTTAAAAAATGTAAAATTAAAAAAAAAATCTTTTTAACGTTAATTAGATGTGACGTATATAAAACAAAGAAACTTTCAAGGCTTAACTTTGTGTTCAGAGTAAAATTTCCACCGGTGAATTTCTTTGGCAATTAATCAATTCTTCTTAATTACACTCTTTCACCCATTTTCAAACCAAAGTCACGTGATCCACTTTCTATTCCCTCAGAAAAATAATAATAACATGGTTTTATAATCCATATTCACAAACCTACCAAGCATCGATTTTACGAAAGGGCTAAATTTTATTTGGCAAGGTAACACAGGAAAAAGAAATGAAAATAAAATGAAACATATGTTCCTTTGACAGCCAGTCACCTTTTTTTTTTTTTTAAAAACCACATTTTCTTTTCTCACGGTTGCAACTTTTCCTTTTATTCTCAACTTAATATATCGTTCTTTTTCCCTCCGTTCTTTGCTTTTTTTTTTTTTTTTTTTTTTTGACTCTAATTCGTTCTTTTAATTTCCTTTCCCACTTGGGAATTGAGAGTTGAATAATGAAGTATCAAAATATCCCATCTGCTTCTTACTTAATCCGGGTAATTACAACACAGATTAAACAAGAAACAGTGTCGAGGGACAAAGCACGGATTCAAGGATTATTGGAAAGTGAAGTGAAGCTGCAAATCCCCGTTTTGTGTATCAAACATTTTTTCCCACCTGCAACAACAAAATATAACAACTTGATTACTCTATCACTTTTTATTTCCACCCATCAAATCTAAAATAGGAACATTTTCTCTAGATAATTTCACCCCTAATTCAATGTGAATGTCGAATAAAAATGGAGTAATCGTAGCCCATCAAGTCATCTTCTGGCTGATAGTGCAGCATCCCGAGCATCACCATCTATCTGCAATGCTCTGATAAAAACTAGCTAACAAATTTTATTAGCAAAAATTTTATAATTTTCAATATTTCATAATTATTAAACGACTACTGTGAAAGTTGACAAGACTTTTGCTTTGAAAATAAATTTTATTGATTTCTGTCAGCCTAAAAAAAAAAAAAAAAAAAAAAATTGGAATTAAAAATGTTTAAAATTGTCATTTCAAATCAGAGTGACATAGATGACACCTGGCGTCAAACTTGGCACCGATAGGAATCAAAACATGCAAAAGATAAGAGTGTACCGACCAATGTGTTTTCAAATGCAAACCGATATTTAAGAACTAAACATCAATCCGTTCGCTTGACAAGTCGGTTCGACTTGATCACGAAAGGGTGTCGTGTTAATGGAATTATTCAATCTGCACGCATCCACGTATAATTAAACCAACTGATCGATATTTACAGCAATCCTTTCGGTTATCAACTATGACCGATGTTACGTCAATACGAAATTCAAAACTATACATATCCAAAAGATTTAAAAAAAAAAAATCAAATCATATGTAATAAAACCTTACAATTCAAAATTAATCAATTTTTTTGGAAAAAAATCGGAGAAACTTTTTCGATCGCACTTGGTCATTTCTAATATCTCCAGGGAATAAAAAGGTGCTTGCGAAGTGCTGGCATAATATATCCAGTGCCATATATTCTTGCTACTCTCGAGTCCTGGGGTCAAGTTAAAGCCGAGCGATTACATCACTGCCCGTTTGCTCCACTTCCAACACACTCAACGTCTTAAACATGTTTTCCTATTACTCCATTTTCCTCTTCTCAGACGGTCAATGTTGTTGGAAAATGGCCCTAGCCCAAATTCACGGGATTACACAAACGTGAAACATATTATTACAATTATAGTGACGTCATGAATTCCCCAACAAAAATATTTAACTTAAATATAACTAAATCATCTCCCCTTGAATTCTTTTCTTATTCATAACTTGTATAAATAATATATTTGAGTATTGAGCTATAAAGAAAAGTTATTTTTAACGCAGAATCAGTCTCAAACACACAGCCACTGTCAAATGCACCTTTTTTTCCTCGCCATGTGTAGAGTTTTAATGAAGGCCATAGGGCTGTTTTGGCTAAAAGAGGAAACAGGTGGACCCATTAGAAGTACAGTTGCGATTATTAGGCAAAGCTAAAGAGAGAAACGTGTTCTAATGAGATTTTTAAAGAAATGTCTTTTTTTTCACGATTGATGACTTTTGCCTTTTTCTTTCCCCCCTCAAGGAGTCCGATGTTCTCTCACACGGAAATGGGGTGCACATGTTGACAGGGTGAAGGGGATAAGGAAGCTTTAAACCCTCATCTCAATGTCATGGATTGATAGGCGTATGAAAGATGCAAACTCACAACGAATTACACGTGGAAAAAGTAAAGTGGACAGCTAATCAATTATGTAGTCATAATGCATATGTAAATACTATTTTGCATTTAAACGAGACTCGTTTTTCAAAATTGTAAAAAAAGACTTTTCAAACTTTACTTAGTGGAACAATTTTTCTATCCTGAGGTATTTTATTACAAGTTCAAAAAACTGCCCCCACCTATTAATCCATTTTAAAACCCGTCACTCTACAATTGTTTTATATCATTTTTCTATTTTTTTAATTTAATTCAATAAAATCTTCTTGTCATCACCGAACGAATGTTTACGTTTTCTATTTAGCACCTCTAATAGACCTTTAAGACCATCATAACATTTCACTTCCCTACAAAAATTCCAATTTCCAAATGGAAACCAATTGGAACCATATGGACCTATATGATGAATTTTCGCCCCTACCCCCAATTGCCAATTCCCCACATCGAAATTTGAAAAATTTTTACCTTTCCAAAACTAAAAGAACAAATCTCACAATTTTTTCTCCACTAACTTAGTGGACTTTCAACTTCTTTGTGGATAAATAAATGAACATTCCACCGAGAACAGTACGAGTGGTAGTGAAGATCGATGTAAAAGAAAGAAAAGAGCAAAAGAAGAGATCTATACAAGGGGCTTCATTATCTATTTTTTCCACTCACTTCTATGCCCTCTTCCTTTATTGGACAGAAAAAAAGAAGAATTAAAGATGACTCGTAATACGATCCAACAATAATAACTTAAATCCCAGATATTCCACTACACTCAATTTATAGCCAAATAACTGAAGCAAAATCAAAATTCCCAAATTACTACTAGAAAAATTAATACAATAGAATCAATTGCAATCAATATCAAGTATTATAAGATCAATTTAAGAGTAAACCACTTCAACTTTAAGATAACCGCAGACCAATATTGCAATACTCCAAAAAAAAACAAAAAAAAAAAAAAAAAAATAAAAAAAAAAATAAAAAGAGAGAGAAAGAAACCAATCACATCTTGTCCCGACAACAACCTATCGCTTAACCAACACTGACATTGCAATACATCTTGCGCAAAAAGTAGTGAAAAAAGATTTAAAAAAAAAAAATTACTTTATTGGTATGAAATCCGAAATCTTTAATTTTTTTTTTCACTGATTACACGAACAAAAAATGTTTAGATTGTCCGGAATGTGCTCTCTAATGGTATTTTTTTGGTCAATTAAATTCAGGATAAAAAAAAATGTCTTGCAATGAACTGAAATGAAGCTGAAGGAATGTTTGTGTTTTGAGTAAGACGAGATCTATAAATTCAGTACAGTTCTTGAGTTTAATGGCTATCAAAATATTTTTCCAACCCAAAATTTTTCCATAAATCAACATTTGGTCTAAACCTAAGGTCAAATTAACACAAAATCGATTTGGCAATATTATAATAAGAGAGGAAACTGGATTTAGAAATGTATATTTCACTAATATAACGGTGTGAGTTTACACCCAAGGAAATTAACGTTGTAAATTTTAAAAGAGCGATTAAGTCAAGTCGTAAAACCTCTGAAACGATGTTTGCCGCGAATCTGGCCGCGGAAAATTGTTGGTTGAAATTTGTCGGACCCAAGACTGGTATTTGAATGTGAAAGGAGTTTTAATATTGCCAGTGCTTCTGGTTGAAAACAACAAAGGATTTGCGCCCCCGTCCATAGAATTATCTCATTATATTAGGAAATAATTCTTGATAGTGTTGAGACTCTAGAGAGGAAATCTAGCGTGTGCTAAGAAACTCCCCTAGAAAACATTCAGTGATGTTTGAATTACACGTATTTATCATTTAGTCCACTTCTGTTTCACGTTTTCTAACTGGGGGATCAATAAGATCACAAGACCCTTCCATTATTCACTTAAGAATGAATTGTGATGTAGTGTTTGCCAAAAAAATTTAAACTGAATCTTGCCAGAAACAAAATCCAATTTTTACTTGTTCAAAGACTCGTTTCAAGCTGATCATCTTTACCTTTCACTATCCTCTTTACTGGACTACTTTCAGTGTAGATACTTCCGCTACACCATTGTTGACATGGATCTAATTTTAATCCGTGGATGGATAGCGTGTAAACATTCTTTGACATAACAAACTTTGGAAACTTCTTTCATCATTTTTAAGATTACAACTATATCGAAAAGTAAGTTGTCTGTATTCGAATATATACGACTAAAAAGGTAAAAATCGTTAGATTTATGGAAGGGCCAGTAGATAAAATCCAATTTGCCAATATCTACAAATGACTTTCAGTCTACAACTCAATAAAAGTAAATCCAATTAAAAAAAAAAAGTGTTAACGTTTACTAAGTAATGGGTGCACACCTTGGTGAGTATTTCTTGTGACTCCATTCCATTTGTTTTCCAAACGGATACGAGGTTTCAGTAATAACCCCAAGAGGCCATTTTTTGTCTACCAAGACAAAATATTGGAAAAATTTTCCTCTTCTTTTCTTTTTTTTTTTTCTAAACACATCTTCTATGCCTTGCACCTTGCCTCCAGCTTCAACCCCATCAACGATTCTCTTTCTAGAAACCATCTTTTTGCACATGTCGTCGACTTTCCATTAGTGCCTAGGTGGAAAGCTGACGCCCAAGACTGATGCGAAGAAATTTATCTCGAGGATTTGCTCTGCCTTTGGTGCTCATATGGAAAGCCAAACACACGCCAGTCTGCTGCCAAACACCATCAAGATGTGGCCCCTACCAACTACTACCGCCTTTTCTCTTACATGTAAAATTCACACTGCTGCTGGCGCAAGTTGGCAACAGCCAGAAGAAGACAAATTAGATAAGCATCACGCACAAGGTCGGCTCTCTTTCAAACTTACATTTTAAAATTCACCAGAGCAAACAAAAATTCTTTTCTGATGAGAAACTGATGTTTATACAATACATTAAGACATTAACATGAACAATTTCATCTTTTTTCAATCTATTACTCAAACAAGACAAGGCAAACCCTCCATTGAATAACTTGATAGACCCAAGTTTAAAATTGTCATTTCTACTTTAGGTAAAAATTGACAGAAAACTTAGTGGACAACAACAAACCGTCAGTGGAAAATCATATCAGAAGAAGAAGAAAAAAAGAATGACAGCTGGCACCTGGGTTTCTTTCCTTGCAAGAAGTGCAATTGGCACTACGGTGTGTGTGTGTGTGTGTGTGTGTGTGTGTGTGTGTGCGTATCAGACTCTTCCTCATCCTCCCCCCGTCTCTGCCCCCTATCAGAACACAAGGCGACATGGAAAGATGCTCTAGTCTTTTCCTGCTGCTCTTCAATTCCCAAACGCTGTCTGTCAAGCTCAGAGAGAAAGAAAAAGGTGAAAATTTCACAGTCAAAGAAAATCCAAAGCTCAGGGTCAGTTTATCTATTTCTTTTATTCTGTCTTATTTCCCTCTTGTCACATAAGAAACACAAAGTGATGGAAAATAGAGTTGTGTCTAGCGTTTGATGTATGAACATCTTTTGCATATGGCATGAAAATATTACAAAAGTTTTTCTTCACTTTTCAGAACTTTAGGAGGGTGTGACAATAAAATTGTTCGATAAAAATTGCAAACGTATTAAATTTTTAAAAAGTAACAATAATTAGGCTTATTAAAATTCATCATTTCCTGAAAAATTATTTATTTGATTCCAACCATATGACTTTAATCCTCTAAACTCACCACTAATGGACCAACACATTTTTAGTGCAAATTAAAAATTCATCATGTTAAAGTTTGTTATTTCTTACTCTTTAAAAAATTCATAAGCACATATAAAATTAAAATTATACTTTCCAATATAAGGAATATTCAAAAGAGCTTTTCTTGGCAAAACACCTAATATCACATCAATTTGAATATAATCATATCACGTGTCAAGGTAATTTACAAAATCTCACAAGCATTGACATGAAAAGAAAACCCCTGAGTTGCCATCCTAGAAGGCTGATAATGGACCTTCTCCAACATCCAGAGCGTCCACTAAAGAGAAGAGATCAGTTCTCAACGACTGATAACCAAATCCTCCAAACGCCAGATAAAACGAGATCCCCTACCAAAGTGGCGTGCTCGGAACATGGTCCAGCGACCAAACATAAGGCTTAGTTCAGTCAAGGGCGAGTCTTCCTTATCTATGTGCACGAAGAGTGTGTTTCTGGTCACAAGAGCGTAGGAGTAGTAGCCCCTACTTTTGCAAACAACCACAAAATGTTAAGCTTTCCCGCACAAAATCCTCCAACTTGGAGTTGAAATGAAGTGAAAAAAGATTTCTTTTACTCAAAAATCGATATTTTAAGTGAACATTTGGATTTGCAAAATTAAATAAATTAACAAGTTGAAAGAAAAGTGACGGTACCTTTAAGCTATAAATATCGACTTTGTTAATAGAGTTGACTTTTTAATTAGTAATTGCCAGCATCTACCTTTCCATTGATAGCACTTTCTTTCAGAAATGGGAAAAAGAGGGAATTAATTAGATAAGAATTTGCCACTCTCTCCTTCAAGCCAGAAAGGATTTGGAATTTAAATTATTAAAAGACACTAAGCATTTTCAAAATTTCAATGATGAATAAATGTTATAGGCACTTGTTAATGGTACAAAATAATGAAGAAAAGTTTGATTGAAAAAATTGATTACTTTTCCAATCTATAAAAATGTAATTACAGGAAATCAAAGAGGTTCTATCTGCAACAGAGTGCATTCCTAATCAATACAATTACTATTACATAGTCCTGTAAAGTTCTTCTTGCTATCCAACCTGATTTTCCCAGCAAATGGGCATCTATTTTATAAGACATCCAATCGAAATTGAGAACTCGCTTCTAACTCCTTTGAGAGTCAAAGACATTCGCTTGCTGCACATGTGAAAAGAGTAAACTCTCATGTGCCTACTGCGCACCTTAACCAGAATCTGATTGAAGAAAGAAATTCACAAAAAACATTTCTCTTCCTCATTACAAAACTGTTCCAATTAAAAATACATTTCCTATCTCTTTTTCTTTTTGATAATTACTTAAAAAAAATTATCTCCATTTCATTATTATCTTAAACTGGAGTTAAAGGAATAAAACTAAAGTAAGCGAAAAAAAAATTTCACGTCGCTCAGCAGACGATTTGAGCTTTTCACAAATTGCGGAATAACTCTGCTTCATTAGTTCAATTTTACGAGTAGATAAGCCGCCCACACAGGAAATGAATCCTTTTCTCCCTCGCTTTTCCCCTTTTGCAGACAATCAAACAGATTTCCATGAGGCAGATTCAACAAGAGTAGAAGGCAAAGTGGCAAAACCTCTTTGATGTCATCACAATAGTAGTTTTGCCTTTTTCTTTTCTTTTCATTTTTCTTAATCGTTTCCCTCACAAGATTAGTAATTATCTTCTACTAATTAGGCAAGAGGAATGATAAGGAGAAAGAGAAAAGTGAGTCACAAATTAATAATGTGATAAAAGAAGGAATGTAAAAGAGACGTTTTCGTTTGTTTCTTATTTCTTTAGTATTCTGACCAGTTGGGTTTGAAGAAAAAAATAAAAAATCAATGAAAGCACAATTTTGAAAACTTCTAAGCCTCGAAGACGAGGTCGAAGTACTTGACATGCAAATTAAGTTGAGAACAGGAACAGATACCTCGAAGGAGGAAAAAAAATTTGAAACTTTTTTTTTTAAATACGACAGGTTGTAATGGAAAAATAATGTTAGTTTAATCGATGATATAGAATAATTATTATCAAAAATAGAGATAAAAAATGAAACATTTAAAATTGTTTACTGCAGTTAGGAACAAAAATTAAATATCCTGCAGCATTTTACTAGAAATAATTTTACTAAAGTCTTACACTTTGATTCAAAACGTAGGCCATCACTGAAGCCAGCCATCTAGGGAGAATAATAGCAATAACTTTCTCTCTTAACGAGATTTTATAACTCCAAATTAATAAATCAACTTCACACTATAAGTGAAAATAAGTGACCCAAGGAAGACTAAATTGGTCAATTATTTATACTTCATGCACATTTAAAACTCAAAGTAACCGCTTCAAAAATAAATTTAAATCCTTATTTAATCATGCGCCCAAATATTTTGATATTTGAAGGTCCCAAAATGGTTTTAAAAAAAACTTGAAACTAAAAATATTCAATTAAATTAATCATTTGTAAAGTACGCTCAGCCCAAAGCAAAAAACCAGTTCCAATTCAAACACCGTTTATCGAGGAAAAAAATCAAATTTATAAAACAAGATAGACTATATCCATTTTCGCCAACCTTTTCGTTTTAAATTACATACTCCCTCGATGTAAACCGGAAATAAAATTTCGCTTGGCTAAACTTTCACCCGTCTTTCATTTCACTTTGCATCTTGTCGCTTTTCTTAATTACCCTTCTGAACATGTAACGCGTTTACACAACAACACGAATAAGAGAAAAGGCAGTAAAAGATTAGCTCTTCACTATAGATGTCCGAGATAACAACAAGAGTGTGGTTGTAGACATTTAGAAAAGCGTCGGAAACCAAATCGTCGTTTGTGGCTTTACATTTAATAAAAATCATCATAAAACAGGTGGCCATATCTCGGTTTAGGCTTTTATACCCCCAAATCAAATACGTCACATGCACCGCAATGCTGAGTTTAGTGCCCCCTACGTTTGCGGAATGAAGTTTTCATTTTTCCTCAGCACAATGTGCAAGTATTGTCAAGCCGGAAATTTCCTTTCAACTTACACACAAGGCCATTCGCCAATCTGTTTATGGCAGTGATGGTCGAGCACTGCCAATCATTTCCAAGTGGACCAGAAGCAAGAGGAAATAAGGATTTCGGATTGTGATTGTCGGCTACAATCAACTAATTCTGCGAGCACCTGTGTTCATCTCTTTCAAAATTGTATTAAAAAAAAAAAGAAGAAGAAGAGTTATTGGTCCAATTATTGATGGCTCATCAACTTGTCGAAAAACTTTTCTGAAGTCTTTTGTTACAGTGAAATTGAGTTGAACCCTACTTTAATCTTAAAGCTTCAACTATTTCTTTATATAGTTTCAACATTTTCTAGATGAAATGAAATGGGCAATTTGAATTTACTATTCACTGACTACTAAGTACATTGCAAATAGATTAATTGACACCTCAACTTTGACTATATCTTCGTTATATATACCTAAAAAAGTTTCCTTTTGTTAAAAAAAAAAGATAAGAAAACCCTGATAATAACTTAAAGCGTTTAGCCAACAAACATGTTTCAAATGTACCCACTGCACTTGTCACTGTAGGAAAACAGAAAAGTGTTTACAACAATTGACCTGCAACTAGTTGACAGAAGCCTAAGGACAGAAGGAGAAAGAAAGAAAAAGGTTCTGATTGACCAATTGACTGTCCAAATCCAGACCATGTAACAATTCCCAGATGCAGCAGTCACTTTATTTTCTGCTAAAAGAGTTGCTAACCACAAGGGTAATCTGTGCGGTTTTGCAGTTCCAAGGATTTTTAACACTTGCTCTTCTACAGCCAAGATAAAGAATTATGCGGTCTATATGGTTTGTTGCGTCTCAAAATAACTGGTGGACACTCGACTTTATTAGTTATTGCCAACCATTTTAGGTCTCTCCTCCAATTGGTCAAAGAAGTGTCACCTTTTGATCTCAGTCCTACTTGTGGCCGGGAATCAGTTGAGTGGCAAATGTGTCCACAACATGTTACGTGCTCAAGAATCCGATTCTCGCTCTTTTCAAACAACCGGAGAAGTGTTCGAGGGGGCAGAAAATCACGGACTTGTTATGGCAACGGTTTTGGACTGTGCCAACTATTTATGGATCGAAGACATCTGTTTCAGGCACAGGATGTTTTGGTAAGGAAAAGAGAGGGAGAAAAAAATATTAAGCTGTGGATGAAAAGGGCTAAAGATGAAGGGTCCTACTATTACTACTCTCTCTCTCTACCCTTCAACTCAAATCTTATAAATTAAACTTTTTTTTTTCTAGGTTTGAACATTCGTTTTCAATTTATCTCAAGTGTTCATTTATGTTTCTAATGTTATTGCAAGTGTTCGGCTTTATCGCTGTGAAAGCGTTCTTTAATTTCATATCGAAGGAAATGGACAAAAAGTGCTGACTTACCACACCAACCATCGAATGTAACATGTAAAGGGGAACTTACCTATAAAGAAAAATAAAAAATAAAATGTTAGAGTTATACAAGTAATGAAAATCAATTTTTTCCAGGTGGGAAATAAATGTAAATTCATCACCTTTTCACGTTTGTAGTTTTGCTTTAAGTATAGGGGTGAATAAGGTCGAAATTGCAGGAGAAATCGATTAATGTGATGTATTTTCGTGATGGAAAAGGAAAAAAAGGGGGAGAAACACGCCAATTTATTTTATCACGCCTGAATCATTCGATTCCAATTTGACCATACTCAATAAAAAAGTATTTTGATAGAGACTAATCCATGAAATGCCTTGTAGTATCAAAGTGTAAACTAATTCCTGTATTCGCTATAAAAGTAGTTGAATGCAACGAATACAAGAAGCGAAGGAAAGTTGGATAAGGGAGAGAAAATTCTATGATTTGTGTGACATAATAAGAACCAATTCCATTGATGTATCTAGACCAATAAAACCAGATGCCATTATGGATTTCATGGTTTTGCAGTTCAGAGGATGATGTGGTGAAGGGGATTAGTCATCAAGGGAATTGACGCCCCTAGAATTTATATAACCTTAGAAAAATTTCCTTACAACCATTTCAACAGAATTTCTGTAATGCTCCAATTCTTGGATCTGACTTAAATATTTTTATAGTCATGTTCCAATCTTATTTTGTACTCTTTAGTTTGCCAGAAAATCCTACATTTTCTAGAAAAAGTGTAAAGTGTAGTTATACGTAGACTCCCATTAAAGACTCTGATGTCTTGCATTATGCATCAAGTTTACAACATACTTAGATGTTTGCAACCACAAAAATTCATGAAGTGCCAGTTGAGTAAACAAACATGTTGCGTGCAGTCATTAAAATTTGTAACCGGTTGAAAACATTATTAAGAATGTCCAATAACAGGTCTATCGGAAGAGTGTGTATAATCCACTGGCACAAGAGACACCAACCAAAATTCAAACAACCATTTCACCATTTTATACGTCAAAACACCCAAACTCCCTGTACTATCACTCTCACCCCACCCCCATTTTTCGTGCTTTCCCAAAGGTGAATCAAAATCAAATGGCCACTTTGGGCGGGCACAGGTTGCAATAGTAGGAAATTCAACGAGCAGAGGGGTCGGTTTAAGTCCGAAAGTTGGTGGCACAATGAGCTGGTGGGCGGTTGGGTGATTCTTCTGGCTCAATGGTTTGGTGCCAACTCCCTCCCTCAGCTTATTGGTTCCGCTACAGCCATCAGCCATTGAAGTCCACCAAGAGTGCACTCTAGCTTCACAGCTAAGGCTAAAGGAAGAGGAAAAAGAGAAGTCGCCTTCTCACTTTCCCTGTCAAAGTGTAAATCAGACTCGTGGGTGGAAGGGCAGAAGACGAGCAGTAATTGAAATCAATCGATGTCCCTTTTCGACAAAGCTTCCAATTTTCTTTTTTCTGTCTCGACTTTTCCCCTGGTGACAGTTAATGTCACTCTTACAAATGTGCATTCTCCAAAAGTGTTTATAAAAATTTTATAAACATTATTTTCTACTTCCTTTAACCAGTCAACATAGAAAAGCGATTCTCTGCATACTAAGTTGTTTAGTCTTCTGTTTTCACTTGAAATCTTATTTATTTTCAAGCCCCTTTTCGATTTCAGAGATCCTTATTTGATCAACATACAAGGGAAAAAAGAGAAAAAACAAAGGAGAGAACACCCGGTTACTTTTTCCACTTGTATTTACATTGAAATAAAGCTCAAGTATCTTTATATAAATATTTTATTACCAACAAACTAGTTACTAAACTTATATCTTTCTTATCTTATAACATTACAAGTTTTGCCAATATTTCAATAGCACAATTGAACCCCATTTGCACATTATATTAACAATTCAAACGTTGACAAAAATCTGTCAATTACATTTTTCAATCAACAACCTTAGCAACATTTCCTCTCCCACCTTCCAAGCCACCTCCACATTTAGAAAGGCCAGAGGCCAGTTGTGCAACGCGTGGCACGGACCTAGGGACCTCTCAAACCGACTAGCAATTTTCACCATCATAACAGCGAGGCTTTACCCTTTTCTATTGGACTTCTCTTTCTCCAATACAAGCCAAAATCGACTCAACTTTTGCAAAATCTCCATTGCACACTACCCCTTTAGATCCATTCTCTCTTCTTTCTTTATCTCCATTTCAATTCCTCACACACAAACCCTTCCCCCAGGGGAGTTGAGAATTAATACGATAACTTATCTGTAAATTCCCAGTCAGCACTTCTTAAACCAGCCACTAATTCAATTGAAAAATTTTTCCCCCTAACACTCAACAAAACCCCTTATCCCAACCGTAATTCAATCCCCCCACCCAACTAAACTCTTTTTCTACACCAAATCCAATTGAATCTTTCACTCAACCTCTTCACTACCTCCTTGTTTTTATTTTTCACCCACAAGAAACTGCGGAAATTGCTACTGCAGGGTCCAACACCTTCTCAACCCACTTTTTTTTTCCACACTCTCATTCGCTTTCTTTGCTCTTTTCCTGCGGCTTAAAATACACCAGACTGCACCGAGGGAGCAAACACCAAAGACAGACAGACCTGTGATTACCAACCCACCTTGCACTGGTCGAGTGAAAATTAGCAGCCCCAGCACCCCCGAAATCGTTTTCCACTTTCCCGGGTGGATACGGACGCTTAAGGGTGAAAAACCCAGGTGCAACACACAGGTGTGCTAACGTGGCCATCGGGAAATGAGAGAAGGGCCAATAACAAACTCCGAAATGAAGACCCAGGGAAAGAGGGGGCTCAGAGGTAATCTTGGTAAAAAAAAGTTTTAAGAAAGAAAAAAAATAGTTTCAGCTAATTAGGTATATTGGATGTGGTTAAAAAAAGTTAGATAAAAAGGGGGGAAGAGAAGTTTCCAAATTAAGGCAAAAGTTCATCAATAAAGTTAGCAGCTGGTAGCTAAGAGTAATCAGCCAAATTTTTGCAATCAGCCTTTCCATTCAGGACTGTGTGACCCCCCTAAATCGAAGTAGGATTGTGAGCACTCAAAGTGATGGTGCAAGCACATCCTTCTTTTTCAAAGGAGAGAATGATGGAAGCTGCAAGAAGGTCAGGTCTCAGGGGTCATCCCTCGTATCGACTGTGACGAGATGGGAGAGATTTCACTCAGATCTCTCTCTCTCACTGATGGCTGTCTAGTCATTGGGTGAAGAAGGATGTGGCGGAGTAAAGTGTATGATGGTGAAAAAAAAATCACCTTAAATTGATGTACAGAGTATACACTTGAAAGAGATCTCTCTTTACTCTGTTGTAAGCTCCCAATTAAAACGATGGCACTGATAAATTAATTTCCAGTGGTGGAAGAGTGGATCTGCTTTTGCTTCTGGCTGTTATTGGGTAGGATATACCTATGTCTATTTTGATATTTTTCTTTTTACAAGGATTGAACAGTTAAAGTATTGGGGAATTTAAGTTATGCAAATAATGTGTATCAAAAGAATCTTTAGATAGTCTTGGTTTTGAATGTCTTGTATTAGATAAGATCGAGAGATTTGTTCAATTCACCTCGGGCAGTTTATCCACATATTACAAAGAGAAATATTTATTAAAGTGTTTAGACATTTCAGAAATTTGTTTCCTGAATTTTAACAATTTACTTTGGTATTGAAGTTTACATTAAAGTGTTTTACAACTACAAACTATTAAACCAACAATTTCTAATGGGTATTATTTCATCTGGAATTTAAAAATTTAAAACGCAAACATCCAGTTCCATTAAAACTTCGTATTTGCAAGCAAATTGAAAATTTATTTACTTTATATTTTTATAAAAATCTGAATCTCTTCCTTAAATAGACTCAAACATTTAAAAATGCAATGCGAATGCAATGCAATGCAAAATGCAATGACCACTCTCACTAAAATTGAAAGTTCGGTACAAATATCAAAGTTTTAGCATCAACTGATAAATTAACATCAAATTAGACATTAAACATTGCTAAATTCACAGTTATAAAAAAATTATAACTATAGACATGCAAACTTCACTTAGATAAAGGTAACACTACTACATCAGCAAACAAGTCTTAAAATGAAAGACAAATTGTTTCAAGGATGTAAAAATTCTAAAAGCATTCGACTACCAATAAAAGTAGGTAATGCAAGATCGTTTAATTTCCAAAATGGCAAAGTTATTTTGGAAACTTACAGACAACAGTAAAAGTGGAAAGATATAGGCAATCATCAAAGGGTAAATGTTGTCAATTTTGCCATAAAGTGGAACTATCTTGTTATTCATGATATATATGTCACCGAGACTCTACAAGACTTTTCCATACATAGTATTTGCATATAAAAAATGTTGTATAAATAACTAGACAAAAATTTTAATTCTGAAATTTCCCACCAGCACCAAAAAGCCGACAAAAAAAATCCATAGTCTAGCATAATTAGGCTTTGTAAGAAATTTCTGCAATATTTTCGGCAATGTTGAAGGGAATCGTAACGCAAACTATGTGTGTTGTCACTTTAAACAAAAATTGTCTTAATTCCCTCCTAAAAACAAATCCTTTTACAATGCCGACAAACAGATATAGAGAGAGAAGCAAAAGGAATCGTGCTTGAGTGGACCCGGCGAAGCAAACTCAGTGCACGAAATGTTGCCAGTTAATTCAACCTGGCTTTGATGGAACCAAGGACAGGACGGAAGAGGAAAAAGGAAAGAAAAACCAGGGAGAATGAACCTTCCGAGCGAGCACTTTACATTAAAGACTTGACTTGAGAAGTGAGACTGAGTTAAGACGACAAGCCAAGATAAGAAACACTACGCTTTCTACTTCCTTTAAAAGAAAAAAGGAAAAACAAAAAAAAAAAAAAGGTTTACAAGAGAAAAAATCCGGATGTCAAAATTTGTAGCTTGAGAAGTGGTATGTTACTCGGTTTTTAAGAGTGAATTGGGAAAAGTTAAGACACGATTAATAATTCAAAAAAAAATTAATAAGTGAAAGAATCCCCTTTTTAAGCCGTGAATTAATTCAAAACCCAAGAGATTTCTTCCAACACTTTAAGTACATATTGGGTTTTTTTTTAAAAAAAAAAAATATGAATTTTTTTTTAAAACCCAAAATCTTTGCGTAACTTGATCCTACCGCTTTTTAAGCCATTAAAAAAGTGAAATGAAAACCATGATTAAAATCGCGACGTTGCGTTATGGATACTCACAATTTCTCATTATTAAATAACAAGTTGTGCGAATTTTTGTGACCAGCTAACCAGTCAAGAAGGCGGAAGAAGTAATAACAGAACTTAAAGTATGTATATAAACTAAATAGTAAACACCACAAATTTGTACGTGCAAATAATGAGTTGTATTTGACACATTCTAAGTGACGACAACATACTAATTTGACATATGAAACTGAAACATTTCACCTTTAAGATTAAGTTTATTAAAGTTTAGCGATCGATACAGATTAAAAAAAAAATTACTGGCGGCACCGAACAAAAAAAAAAAAATTCGTAATTATAATTTTTCTCGCCAGCCATGAGAAAACTATTTTGATGACTACGTGTGCAAAAGTTGTCAATTCAATCTGGACACGTGCCAGATTCTATGCGACTACAATTGATGCACACAAAGAAAGCGGCGGCGGGTTACGAATGCAATAGCTCAAGGACATGACGATTTACACTATTGAACACATCTCACCAGAGGATCGACTGATAATTTGAGTAAATTCTAGGCTGCACTCTTCGATTTCCGTTTGGCCCCGTCATGCACCACTCCCGAAAATCGCTTTAAGCGGATTTAGACGCGTGCACGCTTCTCATTCAACCCTTTCACACCCCTTCTCTCTTTTTCACACCCCGCCATCAACAACGTACATTTAAACATTTTCTAAACCGCTTTCATTTGCCTTTATAATTAAATTCCTCAAATCAAGAGGTGACGGTTACAAAGTGGAAAAAAAGTGACGTAACAAATGAGTACTTGCTACTTGTAATTCATTTTCATCAATTAACGTTGTCTTTCTTTACACTTAATTATACCCACGAGATTTTTCTACCCGTGATATCAAAGATTTGTAGATTTATTTCAAGGGAAAGCAGTGAAGCAACCACAAGGGGGGTTAATTCATCATTATTTTACAAAGACAAGCTTAATAGAACCTTCACACCATTTTTTTAATTTAACAACCAAAATTAGTTATGGCCACATTTTCAAAAAAAAAAAAAAACCGAAATTTAACACCCCGTCAACTGATTTTTTAATTTTAAAATTTAATAAAAATAAAATATGAAGTGACTTCATATTTAAATTTTGTTAAGGCATCAAGATTTTTAAAATCAAGTATAATCTTCATATAAGTTGATTAAAATTCGGTTTGAACTTAAAATTGACGTTTAGCCAGTCAAAAGACAGCATCATCTGGTCCGGAACCCGATCCAGAACTCATTTCTTTTCACTTATTTTGGAAGTAGTCATTATGAATTACCTTGGTACTTATAGTCTAAATTTCGTCTGCGTTTCTAAACACAAATTCAATCAAAACCTATTACACACAGGCATTAAACTCCAAAGTAATTTCAACATATTCTAAGCAAAAAAAAAAAAAAGCCAACAAAATCCTATTAAGTAGAAAACGTTGCACAATCTCTAAAATCAATATTAATTCGCAAGAAATTAACGTCATTGATTCCTCTTCCTCTTACCATCATCAAAATAATTCTATTTTTATGTAATTGAAATGGAGCAGTGCCTTAGCAATCCTCCAGAGCTCCAACCAACCCCCTACAATTCTCTTTCCTTTTTTAATTTCCTCTTTTTTCGTCTCTCCTCTTCTTCTCCCTTTTTATTTCTCTACTCTTTTCTTTGCCATCAAACTTTCTCATCAGCATAGTGGCAAACTCATTTGCACTAATCTCTTTTTATCGAGTTCCAACGTTTCTCATGAATTCCAGTTTCAACACTCGGAAAACCAAAAAAAGAGAGAAGAAATCGCAAGAAACCAAATTTAAATCACCAACCCGTAGTCAAATATTAAAAGAAATTTCTTTTTCTCTCCTCTCTTCTAGCCGCAAACATCCAATTTCATCTCATTACATCATCTTCAATTTCCAACCCATAATTGCATTTCTTGCAACCATTTTCAAACATGGCGTCCTCTAATTGAACAATAATTCGAGCAAATCGACTCCTTTTCATATCCATTTACTATTCAAACTAAAAGCAAATTCCTTTTATTTATTTTAAACAAAAATTTTCCTTTAAAACGGAAATGACTTTTTGTTTACCCTCTCAGACTTAATAAAAAAAAAATTATCCCCCACTAGAACAAAAATTATTCTCCATAGGGGGTCATTGGTGTGACAAGTATTTAACAAGAGTCTCCTTTAATGGATGAAAAATGTTGTCATTTCATGTTTTTTAAAAAACAGCGCCACTAGGCGAGAGAGAGAAGAATCAAATTCTCTCGTGTTTGTGCCAGAATTAAGACGCATAAATCAAGCGACACAAGCGTCGTCTTTTGCAATCCAAAATAGATAGTGCAGTGTAAATGAAAGGAAGGAATTTGAAACACAATTTTAAGTAGTACCTCTTATAACGTTATGATGTCATGTTAATCAACTGGTTTGAGGGTGTTTTTAAGAAAGTGAGAAAACTAAAAGGAGAATCTCACTTAAATCACACTGCCAAATGCTACAACCACAAGCACATTCACCTATTGATTTTTCACCCTCTTCAAAATTTCTCAGATTCTCTCTTTACTCCACTAAACCTCAGATTGAAAAGAAGAGAGAAAAAAAAGTGCAAAAATTCACTCTAAATTCCATTGAATATCATTAACAATCATTCGTTTTGGTCATGTGGTACTTGACCTGGAATTCTCTTCTTTGGTTCATCCCCAACCACAATAAAATGTATTTTACTACAATCAATTCAGATTGAATGAAAATTAATATTGGTTTAATCTGCCTTTTGTTGCATATCAACTTTGTAAAATGTATTCAACAATTTATGAATGCACTGTTATTTTATTCTGTCAATCCCTTTCCTTTTATTGTGGATTTTGGTTTTATTTGGTACAATCCGAATATCATTAAATTTTCATGAATAAAAAATATATAAGGAAAAAGAAATTTACAGATTTAGAATGTCAATATTGTAAAAGTACAATATCTTAAATGACATTTATATACATATTGTTTAATCTGTTACTTTCCTTTTACCATAAAAATGTTTACAAAGTGTTAGCAAAACTGCCAGTTCCTCTTTACACCATTACTATCATTACAGAAACTTTGCTTCCACACATCCACTTTAAAAACACTTACATAACTTACGGCACCTTAAAAAAAAGCCCAATACAGAGGCTAAAAAAAACCTTTTTAACAGAATCTTTTCAAGATTTGCAATCTTAGAGGTCATGAGGAAGGAAGAGAGGAAAAAGCTAGTGGAGAAGCTCGCAATAGCATGATGGCACCCAGATGACAAAAATGAAGACAAACGGCATTACCCATCCCTCCTTTCTCCTACCCCCTTTTCCCCAAGAGCAGAAGAGCAAAGCGAAGAACCCAAGGTTAGTGCTCTACAGGGTTGGGCAATGATTTGACGGCGAGTGAGCGCCTTCAGTTGAGTGGAACCCATCCCCCAGCCACAATTGGCGCCCGAGTAATAGAAAGAAAGCGAAACGGGGCAAGGGAATTTAGGAGCCTGGCGCCAGATGAGTCGCCAGACCCAGATATTGCTGGCAAATTATATAAGGACTTTGCTCTTTTGACTTTTCAACCTCCAAGGTTTACTTCTAATAAAGAAAAGACACACAATTCACGGCTTGTTTTAATTCCCTGCTATTAAAGAATGCAATTTCAAGATTAGATAAATAGTTACTTCTTAACCAAATTAAATTCAAGGATAACATAACGTCATTACACTTTAACGACTACATTTCATTGCTAGTTTCAAGTTTTCTCTACTTGATTACGACTTGTACACAACTTGAAAAACTCTTTTTAAAACTTAGACCGACAAGAATCGACACCATTTTAAATCCCGCATCACGAGATTTCAAACGAGAAACTTACTATTGTTAAAATTTCCCTTTTGTGATTTCTTTTTCCATATTTTTCCAGCCAATAAGTCTCCAAAAGCAACTTTAGCAAACGATTTGGTCGTTAAGTTAAAAAAAAAAAATGTAAGCAAAAACCACATCTGTGCAACTTATGTAGCTAGTGGAATTATAAAGTTACGATGGTGTAATCAATTTTTTTATGGGCGCTTAAAAAAAATAAAATAACAGGAGGTGGTGTTTGGTGGGAGGGCCATAGAAAGGAAAGGGGGCTCGTTTTTGATATAAAAAGGGGAGGAAAAGGTGTAGGTTGTAAAATTCACTTTAAAAACTGATGAAAATTTTACCATCTACACTATAATATTTCATAGGGACAATCACAGATGTTGTATATGAACCAATTCGCCCTTAAATTACGACCGCATAACTTTGCACGAGCAAATATTTCAAACTATAACTTTGCACAAACCGGTCCAACCAAAAGCCCGTGAGTTTATCAAACCGTCAACTTCCTTAAATATCAATGGAATTTATATAGATCGTCGACATTCTCCATAGGAAAAGCAAACAAAAATATTTGTAAGAAAGATGCAGTACTTCAACATCAATTGAAAATGTAATTTATGATCTACTTTCTCTAAACAAAAAAAGGGGGAACAAGAAATCAAACATCAAAGGCAAACAAAAAGAACCTCTAGCATCTGGCAAACGAAACAAATATAATACTTTTAAACTCTTGGTTAACCATCTTCGATTACCCACATGACTTATTCAAATCGATATATGCAACAAAATGTATAAACCTGTCATTGCAGCATCAGTTTTAAAAGGGTTAATCGACAAGGGGCCTTAAATCCCTTCTCCCTCACGACGCATTCCATTACGACACACCACTCTGAATTCAGAATCACTTCATTGCATCGGCTGCGCCACTCTCAGTCGATTGTACAATAATAACGTGGCTCGTTTACTATAAATCACACGGGGAATGTGCATCGCTTGACATGCATAACTGCGCCAACCTCAAAACTCGAATCGCACTTTGCTGCCTCAATTGCTTCAATGGCAAACAAGCACAAGCCACACTATGACTAAACCAACACGACAAGAATGCTTCAACCAGCATTACACTAGAAATAAGCCATGATACTGCACTATTGCACCAAACATGCTATACAACTGCACGCCACAAAATATCTCTTCTTCATCTTCAATTATAGCACTCTTCAAGAGATTACACCTTTGTAATGCAGTAGACACATCATTTACAGATAAACAAACATATGCTTTCTAGGCGTCAAACTTTTCTGCACTTTGGTTGCCTCTGATTCAAGTAATTTATTTAGATTATACTCACTTATGGAACTGTTCACATACCATTTTTTTTTTTTTTTTACAGTGGAATGGGGAAACGTTTCCACATACAAAAAGTTTCCTTATGGATCATTACGTTAACACAGTCTGAGATGTTACAGGCTAAGTAAAGTAACATCTCGTCCACATTTCTTTTCTCCTCTCTATGCGGGTACTTATTGTCACCCATCATTGATAAACCATCCCCTTGCCTAAAGGCTTGCTTTTACAAGTACCACTTCCTGTTTCAATCTATGAACTTTTTCTTTCTTCCGGCTAAGATACCAACTTTATCTCCTAGTTATTTAAATATTGATTTATTCAATTTTCATTTTTAAATTTTATTTATTTATGACAACAAATATTTATGCAAAATAAATGAAGATTATACCCTAAATCATCTCAATAACTAAACTGATGACTACAATTACATAAAAGACATAGGAAACGAGGAATTTGTAACATATTAGTGGTTGACCATCATCACTATAAGAATTCCCTACATTTCAATCCTATTAAAAGCAAATCTAAAAATACCAAATTTAAAAAAAAAATAGCTATTCTCTTTCCAATATTACTTTAGACTATTCCTATCATCACAAGGCTCTTTTGTTCTATACCAGCGGCTGATTAAAAAAAAAGAGAAAAAAGGAAGAACCGGGTCCTTTTTTATTGGTCAATTTATCATATGGCAAAACAGCCACAAGCACAGGAACAGACAACCAAAAAAAGAGAAAAAAAACCCTTGAGACACTAGGACGAAGATACGGAATTGAGGGGGACGGAACTTGTAGGTTGGTGGCTGGGGCAAAGAAACAAAGGCCAGGGTGAATCCATAGCAGTAAATCAAGAAGATGTGATTCAGTGTAGACATGGCAGAGCTATCACTCATCGGCATCTCTGTCATCTTCTTTGCTCAATGAAAACCTCCTTACTACTTTTTCCTTCATTTTTTTGTCACTCGCTTTGCTGCTACTCTGTGAAAGCGCGTGCAACTATTGACTCTAGCGGGCAAGTTAAATTGACTGTCCTGATTGATTGATTGATTAAATAAAATTACAATTATTTAATTTGACAAATTTTCTTCTTTCTCTACATTTTTTTAAACAACTTTAAAACACAAGTATAACTTATTCAACCATTAGTGGCCTTTGTTCACATGTGCAGAAAATTGTCTAAATGCTAAGAAAAATGCTTGAAAAGTTAATCCACTGGAGACGTAAAATAATAAGCCCTCCACCATCTTCACAGCATCCCATGCAATACAGAGAAAACAACCGTTCAGGGGTCAGCAGAGTTTATTACTTTAATAACAACCGTCTTAGAAAAGTCCTTTTTTTCACACCCAAAGCCTACTTAGGTAAATCCCACGACATAAGAAATAACAAAAGATATCACAAAGTGCGCATGAATTCACAATTTTTTTAAGCAATATCCACCTTCTTTCTTTTGCTAATAAATTTAACCAAACCCTCTCTCTCTCTCTCTTTCTTAAAGAAAAGTAACAAAAATTTTTTTTTTCTTTCTTTTTATTTTTCACTCGGTTGCTCATAAAAGCCGGCTTTGCCACACACTTCTAATTTGGCAGCGTGTAAAGTATGAACTGTGGCTGTTTTGAATTTTTCCTCTCAAATGAAACCGCGTCTCAAGATTACAAAGAAATGCAGAAGCAAAGAAAAAAATGAATTCCAGGTAAATGAATCGTCGGGAGCAATTCTGTTGACTAAAAATTCCACCAGCTGAACACGCAGAGAAGTGAAAACAAGATTTAAACAGCACCAAGAAAAACGCATTTGACTTCACAAATCAAGTGTTTTCGACAACAAATTCGATTAATGACGATTGTATAACCCATTTGGATATCATTTTTAACAAAATATTTTTCCGGGTGTCTTTGAAAATAAGTAACGCCTTCTTCTTGTGGACAGGGTTAGTTATGATAACCAAATACCTCACTTTAGTCATCTTCTAAATTGTATATCTAATAATAATGTCTCCTTACATGGCACTAAACATTTCTCTTACATAAAAGAAAGCTACTAAAGACCAGGCTTCTAAGAAATGATCTAAAAATGATTAATCAAACAAACTTTCTTGTCTCGCTAAAAGAAACATAAGCGATGGCATCGTGGAACTATTTGTCTGACAAAAATATGACAACACAAGAATCTTGGCACAAATTCGATTGGCTCAAAAACAACATCGCATTTGTCTTTGTGAAATTGCAAAACCAGTGCATGTATCAGCGGGGGATGAGAAGGATGAGGGACAGCATTCCATCAGTTTGTCTCGTAATGACCCAAAGTGGGCGCTGAGGAAACCGACGAAAATTAGATTAAGCTCCGTTAGAGGACAGACATCGTACATTGAAGTAAAAGAAAAAAATATTTATTGCTCATTGTAAACCTGTCACGATTGCACGAGTAATCAACATTCTATTGGGTTTCCGTTTTTCCACCACTGGGGGAGTAGTGACCGGGTTTTTAGGGAAAAAGGAAATGAAGTTGGGGACATATCATTCGATTCTACAAGTGTAACGAGTGAAACAAAGTACAATTTTCTTGCAAAGTAAATACTTAGCCAATTTTGTTTTTTAAATGGAGTTGAATAGGTAAAGATTGGAGAGAAATTGGTTTTTTCCTACGCCATAAAAACGTCCAAACCTTGTTTTAAAATGAGAAGAGCTCAGGTGGTTTCATGAGACTAATAAATAAGGTCTATTCTGTCATGCGTAGCAGAAACAAGAGAATTGAATAACAATTTTGAATAACTCACAACCAACACCACTCAATAATTAAAGACTTCATCAATGGAGAATGGAGGACTAGCAATATTGGCATTAAACTGAATATGCGCACCGCTATGTAATTAATTTGCATATTAATGGCCAGCCAATATTTAAAGCGTGCAGGAAGTAATATATCCACAAAGAGAGAGAGAGAGAGAGAGAGAGACTCAGGGAATATAATTGCACGACAATTTAATTTAACAATTTAATGATATTACAAACATCATACAGCAACAGGCTTGTGAATCACTGTGTGAAACAAGGGTAAAGTACAACACGCATCAATGTCAAACTAAAATTTCCTGACGCAAATTGTTCGTTCGTTAATATCCCCCATTATTCAATGTCACTTTATTTCCAATCGAAATTCGAATTATTGAAGTTCTCTCTCTCTCTCTTCCTCTGCCCCATATCGATTAAGGGCTCATCAAGTCTCTCTAAGCCCTCAAGATTGTTCTATTATGTTTGCAGCTGAAATTTGTGGGGTCCCTAAGCTTGGGTATTGCCACTGATTTGTGACCCAATAAATATTAATTTCTGATATCTAGTAATATTTTTTTAATCATTAAAGGGCATAGCTATATATTACACAACTTGCAGTGTCAATTAAAATGCGCAATAGATCGACAATTTGTCTACACTGCACATTTTTACTTTATAATAATATAAAAACATTTAAAAGCAGCTTTCAAAATTCATGTTTGTCATCCGTATCGTCTTTAAGATATGATGAAGACCAATTTTTGGTCACATCAAAACTGAACTAAAGTGACATACGTGAAAATTTAACAGAACTATAAATTGCCTAAGGTTGATTTTCAACTAAACAGAAGTAATTTGAGACTGTTGAAATGACAAGAATTTGGTGTACAGTGTAACTGCGGTCAATTCGCAAAGTCCATTCACGTTTTAAGCTCTCTCTCGTGGTAAAATTAATTACTCGTCCACAAATAACTGTAGCATAGTTCAGCATCAAACCTTTCATTTTTGATATAAGCAGAAAGAAACCCTTTATTTTCCATCTTGGTTTCTTATAGGAATGGTTGTATGGCATGTCTCTTATTGTGTCAGTACATAATCTCCAGTTCACTTTGCAACTACTCAATGAAAATTTAATTTACATCCAAAACCCCCCAACTCAATCATCCAGACTCTTTTAATAGCTATCAACAATCCAAAAACCAATTGCAGAAATATCAAGTCATTGCACACACAAAACTCTTTTTCTCCAATTTTTAATTTTAACCATTGATTATTTTTTTCCTTTCTGCCTCACACAGAGCACCTTTTTTTCCTCTTTTAACTTTCTACCCTGTGGCAGTTAGAAAGGGAAGCAGAAGCCACAATATCTCAGCAGGGGATTCCACTGAGAATCTTCCTTCGTCAGCACACAGGGAAATCATAGCCAACCAGATTCATTAGAAACTAAAAGACTTTCTCCCTCTTTTCTTCACACATCTTACATCTTACCATTTTTTATACATCTGCACTAGTTTAATGGCTCTTTACATCCTTCAAACTTAATATCCCTTCACAAAAACTTTAAAAAATATCTATTTACTCAAACTTTCAAAGCTAAATCAACTTCAATGATCATTAGCTGGTCATCATTATATAAGCCAGGGTAATAAATATCTCATTTATCAAAATAACAAAAATCCATCCCGAATAGCTTCAAGCCTCTAACCAATTTGCATTTATCTCTTGCGCATCATTCGTGGAAAACGAGTTCTTTTCTCTCATTCGTAGCAAAAGATACAACACTTTCTTAAAACCCTTAGTATCAGTTAACTTTGTAAGCAGTTTGCTATTATTCGTTTGGGGCTGTCCACTTAACCAGCACTTTACTTTTCGCACGCGAGCACATTAAGTGCTTGATGAGTTGAGAGAAAATTTCACTGGACTCTCTAATTACCTCCAAGCGAGGTCGCCAAAGCCTTTAGTCTGCCAACTTGAGACGGCAGTAAAGGGTTGCAGTGTCTTTCAAGTGGATGGAAAACGTGCTAAGAATGATAATTACATACGTAACCACTATTACAAAACATGAGCTTCGTTTCCCATCCCTATTTATTTACCAAAACACCACAACTTATCTCTAAACTTTTTTCCTTCGTCCTCTCTTCTTTATATAAATATTGAAATTTAAGGTGAGGAAATTACACTTACCCTTAATGGAATATGTAAAATTGTGCATAAAATTGACTTACCTAGAAAAGAAAAAAAAAATATTTTAAGTATGCAGAAAATTTCAATAGACATTTGTAAGAATTAATGTTAAGAAATGATTTGTACATCACATGGCATAAGAAAAACCAGTTTGTGCTTAGGAGACACAAAAAAAGCTGACACATAATTATCAAAAGATGACGTCATATTTAAAAAAAGTTTTGTTGACTTTTTTTTTTTTTAGGTCAATGTTCAAAAAAATGTATATTCCCACGAATTGTAAATTAATTTAAAACTTTTCTCACGATCTATTAAATTTTGGTGAGAAGAATATTGGATACATTTAAAGATATTAATATCCGATCATCAAATTCATCATTAAATTTTTGTTATATTTGTAATAAAATAACTTTTTTTGACATTTATGTGAACGAAATTAAACCCATAACCCAAAATGGCAGAAATTGCCATGTGAAAAATCTTTCCCACAAAGTGAATCAGATCGAGGGGTGGGGCAAAGTTAGAGTTGATGAAAAAAAATAATTACCCAAAGAAAAAGGTGAAGAAAAATTGCACGGGCGAGCAATGAAACGCAATTACTATTTACTCCACTGAATAATAAATGCGCAATTTCTCATGCAAACGAAAACCAATCAAAGTGAAAAAATAAAACCATTTTGCAAATCCATGGAAATGCATAAACAACGAAACAGAAAGAGAGAGAAATGCACCAAACGACTATTCTACTCAACAATTCCAGTCACGAAATGTTGAGAAAAAAAAAAATCTCAAGAAAAATAAAGTTTTGCGTATTAAGCCTCTCCCCCTACTTTAAGGCCTTCCTTCATGTGTATGGATGCGAGACCATTAGGTAAAAATGCTCCCACTTTTGCATAAAGTCACAATTGTTTTAATGACAAATACACAAAGAATAATCCCCAGTCTCCTTAAGAAGTGGCGTCTCAAAGAGAAAAGAAAATGGAAAACGATAAATTCATTCAGACTGGCATTGATTAAACCAATACTAACGTTGCACTCGATTATCTGCCCTCAAGTCTCATAAAACAAAGACGCAGGGAGTCTACAATGACCAACAAATTGAAGTTGGATTCATCAGATTTAAAGGTGACCTAGTCCAATACTTTCTATTATGCACTCACTATCATGATACATTATCAAATATAAAGTTTCACTTTAAAACAGGCAAAGTCAAGATAAAATACACATAATAAAAAAGGTGTAAAACAATGTAATGAGCATGTAAATCACTTTTAAGGGATGTAAAATTCCTTTTAAAAAAGGCCTTTCAATGGTGTATATAAAAAGAAGAATGCTAAGAGAATCTTTAAAAGAAATGCGTGCACAAAAGTTCATACACAAATATATTTTCCATTACACACATTTCTCTAATAAATGATGAAATAGTCAAAAATGGAGTTTAAAAATGATGAAAACTTAGAAATTTCAATTGATCACATATTAGTGGTTCGTTTTTAATAGGGAGCATTTGGACAAACAAAAATCAAAGTATGATCAACAAAGCCATATAAATACCACTAAATTTTTTTTTCAAAGAAGATTACCTCTACTGGAAAATATCAATTTCGTTTTTTCCAGGAAAACATTTCACAAAAAAAAAAAAAATTAAAAAAATAAAAAAATAAAAATTACATTTGTTCCATGGCAACATTTTCGAAAAATGAAATCTCCAATTTCAATCAACAATCCCACAATTCCCTCTATATCTTAATTAATAAATACACTTCCTGCTTCAATTCATCAAACAGAAAATTCTAAGTAACAAACTATAATTAAACATCATGTACTTCACTTTAAAAAAAAAGAAATCCTCCCCCCATTACTATCAATAACTTATTTAAACTTGTGAATATTTTATAAGATCCACTTCATTTTCACCTCCCTTTCCACTACGACAATTTGAACCAGTTCAAGCAATCACGATGCAAACTCATCTTAACTCAGACAAGGTCACTGATCCACAACCACCTGGCGTGGGGCGCCGCGAGGTGTGGCACTAGCAAACACCTGCAGACTCTTGTCTTAAAGCAAAGACAACAAAAAATAATACTAATAAAAAAAAAAAAAATCTAAATTCAAGTCCATCGTGTGAGGGATTTTTAAAAACCTATTTTTAATTCTCTTTTGAAAACACACAAAATCTCGTGCCATTTTGAGAAACAGGATGTGCCCCAAGATACACTCCCACTAAACACCCCTTTTACACCAAACAGGTAATCTTCTTCTCGTCAAGGAAACTTCACGGGTGAAACTGTAGAAACTGTAGATGAATACCAAATATAGAAAAAAAAAAAGTTTTGTGTAAATAAAAAAAATAAAAGGATTATTCTGAGTTTAATTAAACTGAGATTTAAGTCAAACGAATGACTTAAAAGGATCACTCGAATTTTAAGCAGTTGAAATAACATTAAAACGAGTGAAGAATTGAAATGGATCCATGGAAATTAGATTTAAGAATAAACTCTACATAATGATTTATATTCCATTTCCGGCTTTCCTTCTTCCCATGAAAAATTAAACTAACATGAGAGGCCTACTTGTAAACTTTTTCTCCCTCTTCTTTTTTTATTTAAATCCTAGTATAAAAGATTTTTTTTTTTTATTCATTTGGTTTCCAGTAGCAACAGAGTGCTTACTTGCATAAATACCAAACATAATACAGATGAAACCTCAAAAAAAATTTTTTTCTCTTCTCTTTTGGACCTTATTGCTCTCTCAGCTACAGGCAATGCGGATTCATCCCAAGTTTTGATGCAACTTGTGCAAATCTGGCTTTTTCACAGAATAAGAAGAAGAAAAAAAAAAAGAATAGAAAATTCGCCCGAAGATATACAACAAGAAAAATGTATAAACATTGCATTACTCATCTTTTTCCTATTTCCAAACCTTGAAATATTTTCCATTTGATAGTTCGCTACATTTCCTAGAGACAATTGCCACAAACATTGCCTACTCTGGCGAATAAATTCACACTTTTCACATCGATTGGTAAATGAGTGTGAAACCAACTTGAAAATATTTTGCTTCAAAGCACTTTTTTAAATGACAAATTTAAATGTAAATTATGGTTATTCCCAAACAAATAGACAACTCATCCCTTTTGTAGCCTAAATATACAAGTTTTATCGACAGGTAAAATAACCTTTACTGTTATGTACAAACATGTATGCAAATCATCAATAATTTATGACATTTATCATACATGATGTAACATGTGGCTTATGAAATGTGTATATACAGGGGCAAAGGAAATGCCTTCCACTCTTACCACTAATGATTTATAAAAAGTTATTACATTTGGTAGACAGAATATCCACTAGAGGGAGGGATAGTTATTTGAAAAGAGACAAATCCCATTTTTCAATACCCCTCTAAGGTTCATTCAAATTTTCATACGGAAGCCTCTGGTTATGTACTGATATCCTTCTGAAATTTTTTTTGTCTCCTTGCAAAAATCATCAGACATCCGTCTGAAGAAAACACTCCTTAGGCCTTGGGCCCACCAGCAATACTAGAAGACTAAAAGTGATCTTTTATGCAACTATTTAACACCGAGTCCCCCAGGGGGATATGGTTGGTGCATAAAACTGGTGCATTCACATATATTTGTCCTTGATCTTCCTTAAGTGCTCATTTAAAGTGTTTCTTTTTAAGTTGGCAAAAAGAAAAGAGGTGCAATTGAAGGTTCACTGCACTTGCACTGAACACGTAAATAAATTAAAATGAGTGGAGTGCAACTTTTCTCCTCGGTTGATGTCCACGCTCGACTTAAGTTCAAATTAATTTCTCCAATGAGACTCCAAATAAAATGTTTGCTCCACCACTGATTATGCGACCAAATCTAACCTTTTAAAACTAACATGACAGACATATTCTTTTATTGCTACTAGCAGGGGATGTTTTAGTAAAATCTTAAAACTTTTCACTCTCACTTCATATTCAGGTCTTTTACACGAACGGTCAAGCGTTGCACGACACTTAAACTTGTAAACTGGAAAACACTGAGGGAATACAAGAGAAGACATTTGAATAACAACTACCCCTATTCAATAAATCAATGTTTCCTCCCTTCCATCCTCACATCTGCCCTTCACACTCGACCCATTATCATTATATATTTTTTTGTTTCCACCTGAAGTCTCCCTTAAACTGTTGTCCTTGGAACGGTCAGTTTCCTGCGCTGTGGGCCGTGAGAACGAAAAGCGTCGCCTTCTTCTTGTTCCCAGATATTCCCTGAAGCGAGGAAACCGCTTCAAACACTGGCCTAGAGGGATCTAGAAATCATTTTGACTTAAATAAAAAGGAGGAGTTGTAATAAACAAGAATCATGTCTGCACGCACACACTGCCTCACGATGTGGCTACTGACTGCCGTGAAAAAAGAGAAAAAGAAAAAATTAAGACTAAAAAAAAAAAAACAAGGTGGAATATTTTCCCTTCCATATCAAGTTGAAATTGAAAAAGAAAAAAAAAATAGTAAAACAAAGATCCAGCACCGGATATCAGAAGCAATTGAAGGGAGGGATGGAAGAAAAAGGCAAAGGAGCGTGTAGGACAGTTACTCGAAGAGTTCTGCAAGAACGAATCTGATGGAGAACGCAAGAGAAGGAGGATGACTCATCGGCTGAATGGTAGAGCAGCTAACCCTCTTTTCGCGGATGGATAAGTTTAGTGAACAGACTCAGTGGTAGCAATGATCAAATTCACCTGAGTCAAGGCCCATAAAGAACTTGCTCTTTTCGTGTCTGATTGCTTTCACAAACGGAAACGGGCTTGTTTTCTTACATGCCCTAAAATAAAAACTTGCCAACACACGTCTTCACTTACAATTGCAAATAAATGCTTCTGTAATAATATCTTTAAACACCAACTGTTTCTCATTGACATTGCTATATATAGAAGAGATTAAAAGTGGAGTGGATCCTTCAATTAAAACATTTTTTCCTTCAAGATGAACTGTCATCGTACTGAAATTGAAATTAACACATGGTGCACATAGCCAAATTATTCATCCGCTGGTGTTGTCATGTCATGAACAGCAAAAGGGAATGCACCTGTTACTGGTGGCTACCATCGATTGCATTTCAATCCTTCACTCATCGTTCTCTCATTAATTTGTTTAAATGTGACTTTTCCCCCTAAAATGACCACCTGCATCTAGGTAGAGGTATGTGCAGTCCATACTGATCATCAACACACAGAGGAAAGAGGCCACAGCTGGACCACTATCGATTCTTGTGAATATGATGTTAAAGCATAGACATCCACCCACATTTCAAACCCTATGTGACAAGCAGAGAGATGGAAAGATATTAGATCGAGACATTTACGTCAACCTCGTGACACTCTTAACACTCAAAGAAACGATTTATAAACTTGCCTCACCAATTTCTCTCTACCCACTTTCTTCTTTTATTATTTCCCACCGACAAAATATTAAAGTAATAATACCATACACTTCCCACTCCTCTGGGGTGACATTACAATATCGCAATACATATGCTGTAATCTCTCTTCTTTTTTTTTCCTCTTCTTGGGTCGTCCATGTGGAAAAGGTTTTCGTTTTCCTTTATTGCAACACAATCAAAACAATGATAAAATATGAAACTTCCTTATGTGACGTACATAGGACCAAAAACTCGGTTTGTATACAGATGATATTTGATGATAAGGGGGAAAAAATCGATTGGCTGAATGGAAAAAAAAATGTTGGTTATGTGTGAAAATATGAGCATAAGAAATGGATGTGTGTTGAGTTTGTAGTGCAATCAGTTGTTTATTCCGTATGAACGTAAAGGTCAATTTCCGGTTTGGGAAGCAGGATTTTATAGATCTAAAAAAACTGCTAGTTTTATTACTTATAAACCAATCGATTTTGTTGCAGATTTTGTGTGTGAACAAGTGCATTTCAATTGACATCTATTGCGTTAAGGGTTCCCTCGGTTGCAACTACAATTTCAACTGATAAGTTAAATCTCCAATTATACACAACCGAATTTCAATCGATTGTATCTTAAATATTAAGTGGTTCTCAATTAGTAAAATTTCCATTTGACTACACTTTATCAATTGCTTTTTTGTACGTAGTAACTTTAAAGGTTGAACAACTGCAACTAAGATTTAATCATTAATCACAAACCAAAAATTTGCATCAAAACATTACAAGAAGAGTAAACTTAAAATTTTAATTTCAGAGTGAAATCAAATTTAAAGGAGCTCTTAAAAGCAAATTGTATAATTAAAAATTTAAAAGTTTATAAATTTTTAGAGGGTATTAATTTTCTTTTATAACAAATCCCTTTTCTTTTCAGAACCCACCTGTAACAGGAAATTTTATTGCAAAAGACATAATTAAAAAATAATTGAATGCAGTACCCTCACAATAAGCATCATTATTAAACACCCAGAGCCCCTGCCTGAAAAAAATGACATAAAAAACTCCACGTCCCCATTCTTAAATCCCGACACAGGTGTTTCTTCCCAAGTGCCCACCAAAAGTCCCCTACACATTTAATATGCATCAAGAAAGCAACAGATGCTAGATAGAAAAAATAAAGCAGCTGCATCCTTATTATAAATCATCTCCCTTATATTTCATATACAAGAAAGACAAGGGAATACAAGTATTGTATACACTCGCATTAATTGTCACAAGAAATAAAAAGAAGGAAGTGATGTACATGCAAATTGGGTAGTAACAACTTGTTTCTATTAACATCACTTTCTTCCGGGTCAGAAAGAATAACAAAACGACATGATGGTAGGGTGTATTTTTTTTTACTTTTCTCAGTCCGACATTATTTTGATATGCTAATAAACCCTTGCCAAGTTAATTTCTTCGCAGTCATTAGTCGCAGCTGTTTCTTTCTACGAAGGCTCCAAACTTAAGCACACACATTACTAAAACGCTTTTACTTTGGCATGATGAATTACCAACACAACCTTTTACCCAAGAAAGAAAAAAAAAAAAAGAGAGAGGGCAGGTGTAGTACTCCACCTGACGTATTTTCCTTTCTTTTTCATTAAAATGGATAATTAGAGTGAAAACAAATTCACCTGCTCGTTTCAAAACAGATGTAGACAAATGAGTCACATGACCCTATTTACACATCCTTCAAACAGTCATCACTATTGTGATGAATTCACTTCACGTGACGGTCATCGCGTAAATTTTCCTACTCACGTGATTTGTTAACGGGAATTAGATTTAGGGGTTTTTGGGAAATTGATACCAAATCCTTTCGATTCTTTTTTTTTATCCTTTTCAATTCGATTTGTCAGATGAAGTTTATTTTCGCATTTATATCACTCGATTTTCATCTCCCCGCATTGCGGGAAAGCTAAACCCAAGGGCGGAGCTTTAGGCTGTTAACCCATTATACAAAAAAATATATATTTTATATAGATAAAAAAATTCTTCTTTTCCTTTTACTCGGCTCCATTTCTTTTAGTTTTGCCCCTCCATTTCTTTACTTTTGACTGATGTTGGCTCCTTTGGAGAAAAACTTGCCTATTGTGTTGTCTACTGCAAAACTTTTCCTTCAACTGACTCACTAGAATATTTTTGCACGAAAAAAGAAGAAAAAAAACCTTTCAAAAATTTGATCTGCATTTTGAATGAAAGTGAAAAACAATCACGCCGAAACCAATCTTGAAAATCTTCAACTAGAAAAAAAATTAATTTAACTTTACAGTTTTTTCTATTTTTTTGGTAATAAAAAAATTTCTTATGATTAAAACATGTAATTGATTGAAAAAAAAAAAATTAAAAATCGTCACCAATTGTATTGAAAGAAAATTGATTTTACCACCAGAGGTCTCTATTTGTCTTAATTTTTTTTAGGGGAAGCAAAAAAATGCCTGTTAAGAGTATGATTTCTCATCTGCATTGACTTTATGCAACCAACCCAGTTAATTGACGACCAAAAGGGGTCCACAGGGGGATTGAAAAATCCATATTTTAAAACAACCCTATTTACAACTAATCACAGTCTCAAGAGCCACTTTTCCTTTTCTCCAGATTGAACATACACTCGCCTGTCATCCGCATGCACTCACCAACAAGCCAATCAATACAAACTCTCACTCCCCCACCCACCCCCTTGTTCTTGTTGCCTCTTTTTATTTCCCTTCCTCTGACAAGTCATCTTCCTCATTATAAGAGCAGCATTGTGTTTTCAACACAATTCACTCTGGTTTCAACCCAATTGCCTTCTCCAAATTCCCATCGCCACCAACTTTAAAGCTTTAAATTCATCCACAAAAGGGCATTGACACTTTTACTTTTCAAACACGTCCTCTTTTGGCAAAAAAATCAAATCATTTTTTGGTCACTAGTCACTTTTTATGAAAAACATAGGGATAAAACAAAGCGTGGAAAATTCATTAACTTTCTTTTGGGCATTTTTGTGCATGTTGGTTCGATTATCAGTTCACATCAGGCATAATATTTGTTGCACCATGACAGCTTTAACCACAGCAGGCATGATCATTAGCGCCACCTTCCACTCATGGTGAGTGAGCAAGTAGCCTATAGAGCGCTAAAACGTCACATTGCCCCAAATTGCGTTAACTCCTGTTTATGCTTCATATCGCCTCGGCAACAGATTTCACATCTAATGAGGATATATGGACGTAAAAGTGTATATACATAACGCATGTCTCTCCACCGGCAAAGTCCTTTTGCTATATTACGAGGCGATGGGGAAAAGCTTTCAATTTGCAAATGAGCGTTGGTCGCTCAACCACAGTCAAAACATAAATGAATAATAATATCTAAACTCACTATGTTTCGTTTTGCATTGCACATGAAAAAAGAAACAAAGCTTCATCCATTTTCTTATTTTTCCATCTTTCATCTTTTTTTTTGTCTGAGAGGTTATTTCCATGAAAAAATTCATCTTGTGTGGAATGGTAGAGAAAAAAATTAATTTTCACCAGTGTAAGAAATATATTTTTTGAGGGGTTTAAAAAAATGAAATTGATAACATTTTATATGTGTAGCGGTTACTTATATTTCAAAGTGGCAGTTACGAAAACTTTTATTTGCACGAAGAGGTTTCTAGTGATTTAAGGGACGTGCGGATTAAAAATGGCGACGGTTATAACATATCATAACTATAAAATCTGATAGCCCTAACCTGCTCTCATGTGTTCCCTCTATAGGAAAAATTACAGGGTTTAGTCAAAACTATAAGGAATTGTAATTCAAAAGTGGTTAACTTGTCTAAATTATTAACAATTCATAACTAAACTATTTACTTTATTAAAAGCTCCGTAAATAAATAAATAAATAAATAAAACATGCAATGTAAATTTATTTCGCATCTAAATGCTAAAACACGCGCCATCACTTTCACCAAAACAAAAAAAAAGAAAAAGAAAAGAAAAAAAGTAGCTCTCGCATTTCCAATTCAATTTTACAAACTTGTAGATCTTCACCGTGATAAAACAAGCCCAAGATTTATTACTCCGCCTAGGAAACACATCGACACCTACACCCTGACTCTTTGGCGCCTTTAATAAAGACGTCCACTGCTGGTGCCCTCCCCAATCCCCCCTCCATCAATTATCCAGCTGCAGTTGACACCGATGGTAATTGTGAGCCAAACATTGATCGAAAAGAAAAGGATGGACCCCAGCATGCACTTTCCACCTCTTCACTATCTTTCAATTAATACGCAATTACAACACGTGTGGGCAGCCAGGATGACGACAATCTTGGCACTTGACTTTTATAAGTTAAGATTATGGAAACTTTTATTTTTTTCTTAGCCTCTACCATACGTGGCATTTAGTAAGCAATCAGATAATTAGAAAAAAAGAGAAAAGGAAAAGGCAAAGAGATGCTTTGGTCGTTACTTGTGCAGTGCAGAATCAGGGACCCACCAAATTAACTAACTCACTTTCTTTCCTCTTCCTAAATGGAGTGTGAACGCCTAACAGTTTAATAGTGATTGGACGCACACAAAACGTGTGTGCATGTCTAGTTCCCCTCCCATTCTTCTAGTTGCACACCCGGATAAAACGACAGAAACCCCCTCTTCTTGTTACATGTAATAAAGTGAGTGCAATAAACTGAAAACTCCTCTACAACAAGAAAACAGACAATTGGTGCCTGCAAATTAATTCAATCGAATGTAACATTTTGTGGCCACACAAAAACTACACCTACAAACAAACTAGTACAAATAGAAAAACCAAAGGTCTAAAAATAAAAATTGTTTTCTTGTAAATTGAGCCACGTTTGGAAATTACTTTGTTTGCTTCTCTTGTAATTGACCCATTAGTTCACATAAGTACAAAGAAACTTGATGCACAAAGAGCAACCGAAGAATAGGCTAATCTTATTTTTTACCAATAAGATATTGGTATCACAAAGCAAAACTTTTGTACCACCTGACATTTTAACCCTAAAATCACCAATAGAAGTAGTTATGGCATAAACATAGTAATTTTTGAATCCTAGAATTTTACATTTTAAAATTCAAAGTTATTCAATTGAGTATGTGCTCTTTTGTATTCAAAACATCAACATATTAAAAATTCAGCATAATCTCTGGCCCAATTTGCACAAAAATTCTAGGTGGGCACGAAATCTCTTTTGTGCTCGCACTCAAAGGGACAAAAGACGAGACCTGAAGGAGGTCTGACTACATCCCTGGACTGTTGACATTACCCATTCTCTTCACGCCTGTAACCGACCGAAGATTCTAGTTCCTCCAATGCTGCAACTCCATTTACGACAATAGCCAAAGAAGAAGGATGGAGAGGTGGTGCAGACAGTTTCCTTATAACATCTCTGTCACCTTAGCTTCGGAACACCAACTTTTCCATTAGTCGTCAGTAGGGTGCCCCTCATATAGAACTGCAGTCCAAACTCCGCTTTATTCCTTCATCCGTGAATCGAACGTCAAAAATTCATCCACATATTATTCGACTCGGTTCAATAACATTTCACACTTTATGATATTCACAACATTTCTTCTCATCCTCAAATTTTCTTCATCAAATTTCCTCCTATTTTTTTTTGTTGGCAGGCATCAAGTGCGTGAAACACTTCCTCAAACCCCGTCTAACGCACACCAATGATGGACTGCCTGCTATTTCGCCAGCACTGCAAGATTTATTGGCAGTAATTGAGCGATGGGGCGGCACAAACTATTGAATGACCCTCTATTCTCTCTATGGTCAGCTGGCTAGGGTAAACTCTGGTCGCAGAATTTCTTTCTCAATTTTAAATTACACTTCCATCGCTAAATTTTTCGGGACAGCGTCGTCAACTCCAACTTTAAAAAGTCGCGCTTTGGGTTAGGGATGATTGTTTCCAACTCTGATTGTAATAATTTGGCAATTTCGGCCAAATTGATGTAAGGAACTTCTATTAACAGTCTATTGAGTTTTTGTCATCCACTGATAATCCTGCAACTTGCCTGTACCTACTTTTCTCAGAAAATTCTTGGCCATATTAGGAGAGAGCAGCCATTGCAGACAAAGAGAACCGACCGGTCTTCAAGAGAGAACCCCAACAACGTACAAAGTTTTTGAGCTGGCGAAACAAAACAACTATGCATAGGCCCAAGGACAGGGATGTCGTAGGTGGGTGCCCCGCTTTTGAGGATATTTATGCACACCTGAGGACGACTCACAACGTGGCAACGGTCGGTATTCGGCCGGTGGCGGGGCTGCTCCGATGGTTAAGTCAAAAATATAGGGAACAGCCACAAAAAGAGAATAGAGAAGCCTGCATAGCGGCAGACTTTCATTTGGTTAAGGAGCGTTACAGACACTTGCAAGCCAATTGGCCAGAGGATCCAGCCAGACGTGTGACATACGCCTATAATATATTAGTATATATTAGGCCAGCACCAACCACCACTATCTTGCTATAAATTGGAAGTAGGACAATCCTTTAGATACTGGGGTGAAGTAGAGGACACGATAAGGCACTATAGCAAAACCAGCTATTTACATCAAAAACGATTCTCAAACTATTAAAACAGCTAACAGCAGAAATCCAAAAAACCCTTTTCCTGAAAGTTTGAAATTCTTTTCAGTTAAATATGCCTGTAAACATTATGGTAGTTACAACAGCAGCCGACAACACTAAGCGATAGCTAAATCCTGTTATCAGCATCCAATAAAACCCGGGAAGCTAGCGACGTTCAAACCGCAAACGTACGCTATACCTACGAGAGAATTTGAAGGAAAGAGCGTGAAACCTACTGGACTCTACTGAAGACGACTAAACCACGTGTAACTTTCCAATGAAAGAAGTAACATCTGACCGCTATCAGCCCATCGACATAAGCAACCAACGTGCTTAAAAATAGCGATAATTCGACTTAACTATATCCGAACTTGCGAATGACGAACGATACTAGAGGGTTGTTGCAATTACACCAAGGTAATGCCAACCGCGCACGCATTTGGCTCATTCATTCATTGTGATGCTGGAAACTTTTTAAGATTGGTTGAGTTAGTGTCTCGTTATGATTTGCAATTGAAAGAGCACTTGAGAAAAATTAAAGTTGGACAATTGAAAACGCATTATCTGTCACCCCAAATTCAAAATGAATTTCGTATGTTAATTGGTAAAAACCCCCGATCACTGGGGTGTACAGCACGACCACTCCATCGCACCAGACGTGCTAGATACGATGCGAAATTTGGCAGAAGAGACGCCGTATCGCGCCT
>JAQGAS010000245.1:0-69379 GCA_034686365.1 Pachymerium ferrugineum | reverse complement strand
CCTTATCGTTTTCGTTATTGCTTGGTCTCCACCATACCAATGGTCCAGATAATACAATATTTACATAAATATTATTTGCATATTTATTCCACTCTTAAACTAATTTTTTTTTCAATTTCTAACAATTTTTGAAGTATGTTTGGTACAAAGGTATGAAAATAGATAGCGAATATTTATCTGGATTGTTGCAGTGAAGACGGCATTAGTAAGGGGTTCAAGATCATTTATTGAGGGCCAATTTTGACTACGAATTGACTAGAGTGAAAAATTTCTATCAGATACAAACATTAAACTTAGCATTCAACGTTTCACTGAACATTGCCTCTGCAAACTCTGATTTTGTCTCATATGCTCCTTCTCTAATCAATTTTCTTGTGTAATTGCAGGTGGTAGAAAAGAATTCTATCCAAACACGCAAACACCAACTGCTTGATTCCCACGATTCAAAAAAGTGAGCGACACGACGACAAATTTTCCCTCTACCTCTTGTGACATTTACACGTAAACAAGAACATAAAAACATAGCTTGCATGACTTACTATAATCTCTAACAAGAAAGAAATGGATATTAGCGTCGGTATCTGGATCTCTGGCTTGTAGTTTGTAGACAGGAGTCCCTGGAGGTGCATTTAATTTAACCACAGCCTGCATAGGTAAAGGCCGGTTGATGAAATAAGGTAATTCATCGTTTACATCCTTAATTCGGATTATAACTCGCTGGTTCTCAACTTCTGCAAAGAAACAAGAAAAAAAAGTTTAGTAATTTCTTTCAATTAAAAATAATTATTACTTTATGTCAGGTAAATCTCGAACTCAACAAATTTATTCGCTTAATTGTACAAAACAGGATACAAATAAACCCCCATCACCACTTACATCCTCTCTTTTTCCCTCCATTTCACTATGGGCGCGTGCTGTGCTTAAAATTGAGCCCAGCCCACCCACCCACCATTTGCCTCCCCTTCCTCCTAATTTAGTTTGCAACATTTATGGCAGTGCCTTCCTGCTACCGCACACGCTTCCCAGCTGCAATCTCCGTGGTCATTTCTTCAACACGGCTACCTAACGGCCGTCTTTAAAGCTCCTCCCCTTACTTGTAAGTCGCTAAAGCTGAACAGCAGACCGCAGTTTTTTTTATAGTGTTTACATATCTGGTTCGAGACAGGCATTAAAATAAGTTGAAAGTTAAAAATTTCTGCCGGTGAAAATGTTTATTTAAAATTCAACCTAATGCACGCAATTTACACTCAAAATAAGCTGTCAAATATCTAACCTGAAGTCTGTTGTTTAGCAGGTGTGATTGTTAAGGAATAGAAAACTCTCACGACAGAGAGAGAAGTGGCTGGCCCTCTAGTGTTAAGAAAGTGGAAACTCAAAATCAAGTACAAAATCCCAGGGGTTTAGTAAATTGAGTAGCAAATGGACGAAATGTACACAACTTTTTATCGGCTTTTGTACGGCTATTCGTAAAATATTAAAAATAAATATTTACTCGATTGTATAAAGTTCTCTATTTAAACCTCAAGGATTTAAAATTAATTTGTTTGTTCAGAATTCAGCCTACCACTACTGTATCAGCCATTACCGCATTTTTGCCCACGAATTCCTTCCTACTCTTATCCTAATTTTGCCAATGTAAAGCGCCGTATTTGAAGGTGCCGCGATAAAAATAAAAACCTGTAATTGGCTGAATGAAAAGCATTGAAATGTATATGCAGAGATGTAATTTTTTTACTCGTTGGGCACTTTTCACTAAAAATAAAGAAAATGACATGATGTTGGAGAATAAATCCGTGTAAAACCAAACCACGTATTAGTTTCGAGTTCGTGTTATTATGAACTATTCAGCGAGCGTTTGTTTGGCAGTTTAAATTACAGTAATGTTGCATTCGCAGATGTGTAATGAAATTAAATAATGTTAAGTCCAATTCAATATATCCGGTTATTTTCAATATCCGGACTCGGGCCTACATCCGGAGCTCATCTTTATAAATGGAGGAAGTTGTTACAGCAATGAACATTACTTATATAAATAAAAAAAAGTCTAATTAAGTTGGGATTTATAAATAGAGTGGTGTGATTTTTGTGTGGTTATTTAAGAGTGCGAAGACCAGAATGTCAATAAGGAGGAGTATAGTGTGCACTCATCCAATTCAATTATCCATGGGTGATTAGCGAATGAAAGTTCACGGGGGCAACTGTCTACAGACGGGTAAAGTAAAGAGAATCACGAGATTCGTTTAAACCCACTTGTCCATTTATCAATAACGACCACGCTTGACGTCAACTCAATCGTGAGGAATATGACTGTCACGGAAATTTTAACTTAAATAATCAACTCGAACCACAAATCATTCACGTATAAAAATAATTTTCACTCATTTCATGTGGTTGTTGTCAAACAAGAGTTTAATTGACAAATGAGAATCGTTTTACCAATCAAATTAAAACGTTGCCATTTTAAGTACTCGTTTTTATTTTTTTTTTTCTTTCAAAAAATTAAATGTGATTTTGTCACTTGCTAAATTGGACTCGTTTTACAAGAGGAAATATACTGGCGTGCTTAAATTCTCCGCCTGAAAGGGGCTTGACTGCCATACTAAGATTAAACTTAATTCCATCATCGTAGAAAATAATGTCGTGTCAGATGAAAGTCTCTTTCTTTTCACATTTATCTTAAACTTCTTGTGAATGATTTATAGTAGAAAGAAAATAAAAAAAAATTAATTACTAAGAAAATCAAAATTTTCATGAAAATTACTTTTATCATCCTTAATGTCATTAAGAAAAGCATTTATTTACATCTTTAATTGAAAAACCTCATATTACAAAACACAACAAATTAATTATAATTGTAACAGAAAACTGTAGACACAACACAATATTTCCCACGACTAGCCATGCATGAAAGATGGGGGTTGGGGCGTTGTGAAAGAAAAGGGGTTTCATTCTTCTGAAAACAAATGGGGGTTTCACAACTGACCCCTAAAAGCAAAGCAGCAGCTGCTCAACATACCCATTGCACCACACCCAACCACCTCAAGTTTAATCATACCACAAAAGAGTCTTTTCTTTACTACGTAGGGTCATAAGCATTTTCCATGTTGTGGCAAATGAAATAAGCTAGTTGGGAAACCCGAGACGAGGTTAGACTATCGATTGCTCCATTTCCTGCTCCCATAGAAAGAGCCACCTTACAAGGGCTGCTGTTTGGGTGTGGGGGGAGGGAATTCAAATCGCTCTAATAAATCGATTTCATCCCTTTTTCAGGGTACAAGAGGGGGGATATGAACAAGTTAAAAAAAAGAAAAAGACAAAGAAGGCACAAATTGAAAGTTAGGCCAAGCGAAGGATAAAAAATGAAAGATGTTCCCTTGGAGTAAATTGGGACAAATGATCGTAAAAATTTATCGAAGCATTTTTCAAGAATCTGCAACAATTTTTATGACTTGAAGGCACTGGGTCATAAACTTTTCAATATTTTATTAAGATGAATTGACACTGCCTCCTTTCACTTGATCTTAGCTTTTAAGCTTGAGAAAGTTTTCGCGAAGGATTTCACTTACAATTATGTGGACAGAGAATTGGGAGTGAGAAATTTATAATCCCTATATTTTTCTCAGCTTTTCAATGTTCCCCTAGAACAGCTAAACAACCAATTGGGGACCTACTATTCAATTTAATCCCAAATTCACCAGATGGTGTCAACAATAACTACAAGCCTAATTATTGTCCATTTACAAAACCCCTTTTCGCAGAATGTTTCTCGACGGAGCCATCTGGTGCGTCAATTGGAACCGTTCACTGCTGATTTCATTCACTTTGAGATATTGGCAAATGGAATTCACTGCTGAAACCGGCATGACGTGGATGTTTTTTTAAATGACAATCTGTCCAAACCAAGAGAAGCTGCAATTTTTATCCTTCTTGCGAATCAATAAAAAATCATAAATTCTTTTTTGAAATACACAACACACGAAATGCATTTATCTCCCAAACCCTAACAATGATTTATCACAGCCCAAGCGAGATCAAGACGGTAACATCCTCGCTGTTAAGTGCAACTTGTTTCCTCTAACACCATAAACAATAGCGTAAACGACTGACAAATTTCTTTTTAATCAAATTTTAAAAGAGTATATATCGCAGTCGCTTCTCCCATAGTGACTCACTCATCTTTTTTGGGCTACTTTTCCTAATTAATTTGGAGTAGGGAGCCGCTTCATCAATTATACCCCAACCATCTGCTGCCTCAGAAAACCACTTTTACTCTCTACTTACTAGAAATGACCACAGTCCAGACAGAGTAAGACGCACACATCGTTGATCACTAGAGGGTGACATGCTTGGACAATCAAATAGGATTTAATTCCTTTGGGAGAACGTTCTTAGATGAACGTGAAGACACGAGGGTGGGGGTGAGAGGCGTTTTCTGAGGCCTAATTTTTTTTCTTTTTTCTTAGAAAATTAGTTCTCCTCAATATTAGGTAATTACAGTTGTAAAATTATTTGATCAGAGAAAAGGGGAGAGAAAGAACACTTAAGTAATTATCTGTAAATGCAATTATTGATTTTGACGAGGAAGGAAAATTCTCACTAAATAACAAGAAAGCGAAACCGGAGTCTTCTTTTGTTGGTGTAAGAGGCAGCAATAAAAAATAGTGGAAGAGAAAAAGGGTAATCTATAAATTTTTGCTTTGGTGGTTTCTAACGGGAAATGAAGGATGATTAACCACAAAACTCGTTATCAGGTCTTCTTAGGAAATAAAAGATTAATGATGTATACAGGAAATAGTTATTTCCACTAGTTGATGCGATCCAACCCACTAATTTACAAGCGGAAAATAAAAAATGATCTGTCTCACCGAAATGTTTTTATCATGAAAAATATTCATTGATAAGATGAACATTGTGCAAAAATCGAGTTCAATAATTTCGGTTGACTACAATCCACAGGCATGCGCACAGTGACATAGTTGATCCATAAAGCTCTCATTAAAGTATAGAAACGCACATTACCATGTTGTAATTGCCTGGGTGAACTATCGTGCAGTAACATCAACTTCAGATGATGAACATACACTTAAAGAGTCACGGATAAAGGCGATGAGAGAAAGAAGAAAGGAAAGGAAAGAAAAAATAGAGATGTTTGCACGTGGGCAATTGCCACCTGAGTGCACAGCGATGGGTCAGTCAGTGCATTTCTCTCTGCTAAGTAAAACGGAGATTGAGAAACTTGGTGCTCAAAGAAACATACAAAGCCTCTCTTTCTCTTTCCCAAATCGATGAAACTTCTGGTTTTGGCTCTATGTTTCCCTTGACTTGCAAGGTGGATGCATTTTTCATGACATCTTTTCTCTAAACTACCACGGAGTCTGTACAGAGCACAACTGCAGTCAAGCAAGGGCACCTTGCAATCCGTTTACATTTTAAATTTAATGATTTTCTTTAGAAAACGTATTTCAAATTGGAAATTAGAAAACGCACATTCATTTTGTCACTTGAGCCAAACTTTAATCATTAATAAACCTTTAACGCAGAAATGTTGTAATTAAAAAGATTCAATTAATAATTTTCCACGTGTCGAATGTTACAGTTTTGTACTACAAAGTATCGGTTTTCTCCACTTAACTTAAAACGTTGGTACTTTTTTTATACTAAAGGTTTTTGGTTAAAAGAAATCTCATGTAAGGCTGCCACAAAATGTGGTGTGGAATACCAATTTGCTTACTACTTGCATTCAACCAATCAGCCGCCGTCTCGATTGAACGATAAAAGGCGTGAAATCGCGTAATTTTGTGCGGCCATTGAATAAACATTTGCATCGCAGGCAGGTTTATAGTATTACTTTTTATTTGGAGAATTAAGGATTGCAGACGTCATAGTCCAGCTTTTACGATGCAAACCTTTTTATGTAATAGTAATATTAAAAAAGTTCCTCTACCGATAGAATTAATAACTACAACTCTGTAAAATGTAAATGAGTAAGGATAAACCTTACACATATAATTACAAGTTACAGCCTATAAAAATAACGTCTTTTATAAATTTTCAAATAAAACACCGGTTTTGTTCCTGATTTCTTGTAAGGTATTAGTGATTAGCATTAGAATTTCTTCACTTAGAAACACCAAATTCCACAAATATTTTGCTCAATGGAGCAAAGTGTAATAGCAATTGCAACCGGATAATCGTCACCAAAAAAATAAAAATAAAAAAAATTTGGAGGAAGTGAATACCGGTACTGGTTAGGCGCAAGCTGAGATGTTACCTTTTTTTTGAAAAGATGTTTCTTACAAGTTTCAATTGGCCTCACCTTTCTCCAAGAGGGAACTCTAAGCGTCTCAAATTCCAAACAATCAAAACAACCTAAAGGCATACAAAATCCTAGACCAAACAAAATCAATAATAACTGATTGAGCCAACTCGCAACAGTTGCATGAAAATCATCAGCAGAAAAAAAGATAGGACCAATCAATATTTGGAAAATTGTCCAAGAATCTCGTTACAAAAAAACGCACAATGAAACCCCGCAGCATCCGCCTACAACACAAAATCAATCCATTTTAAAGTCATCAACTTGTACACCAACGAAAATTGTAAGCCTAAAAACAAAAGACTGGCCCCTCCTTCAAGATTAATGAGCAGGTTGGATGAAAAGACATGTTGCTGAAACCCCAGGCAACTCCTGTTGTAACTGCACCACGTGGCGAAGAGGAGTGAAATATACCGAGCCTAGAAAAATAATTAGCTCCTTAAGCCTCCATTTATAATGCAACCACCTGAGGGGCTAACAAGTTTATAGGGCACCCACCACACATTAAACGTACCTTTGCCTCTTTATCTGATATAATTGTCACCATACATATTAAAGGACATCTTTACTCATTTTAAAATGTCAACTTCAAGTTTTTCTCTTTTTTATTACTAAATTATTTATGTTTTCTAAGATTCGTGTTGAAAAGAATTTAGTCGTTTTGTTTTGACTAGGCGCACCCAACTTTCCTTGAGGCAACATCTGTGTGTGAACTATTAATTAGTCGAGCTTTGATGATGTGTAACGGTCATTTTTCTTAAGTCCAGCCGAATAATTTACAGTTGAAATAATTACAAACGGAATTGCAAATCGCATGAAACCGTGACCGAGTGAATGACTTTTGCCTTCAAGACAAATACAATTAAATGGGAGTGGGAGCAAGAGATTTGATTTGGGTGAGCAACACCTCGAATTGTGTAACATTCCAACAGGAAAAGTGTTTCTCCTAAATGAAATTGGGGGCATTTTTAAAGCTTGGCAAGAATTTATACAAATTTATCGCTATTTACTTTTTTCCTTCTCTAGCAGATAACGTAATATAAGACGTAGTAAGAAAGTTTGTTTTTAAGAAAAAAAAATTCCTAAACAAGGTTCTGCTCGTGTTTTCAGGTGAGGTCTAATGGAACCGTCTTTTTCTTAGTTACTTTTCCCTTAGGAGGTGTTAGTGCTTAATGTTGTCTTTACTCATACAAACAACTTCAAACAATGTATAATAAATTAAGGTTAAAATAAACAATACGCAATCAAAAAATTTTCTTGTAATTTTTGATAAGCACATAATTAGCAAAATTTTCTCATTAAGTCATTGAATGAACTTTTTTAAAACAATAAACGGCTTGGAAATAACTGGCATTGAAATTAAATGAATTAATCCTTTAACAAAGCTAATTAAACGAAATGAAAGTAAACAACAATTTACACAAATTGGTATTGACAAATATCTAAACTTAGCTCTGTATATTTCGGATTGAAATTAAACCCAATGCAAACTTTGCAGTTTTAATTTATTTAGTTGTTTATACGTTTCTGTTACGAATACTAAAAACGTAGGGAAAAGGGACGGTTCAGATTGAACTCATAAACAGCCATTTCATTGGAAGTCACAAGATGGCTTCATTAACTCTCAATGAATAATCCATTTGGTGGGCTGCGGTAATTTGATGTAAGTTAACTCCTTTAAAAATAATTTTTTTAAAAGAAAAGTTTTTTACTGCTTGCAAATTAATCACACTTTAAAAAAATAAAATTAAAATTTAGCTTAATTAAATCAACAATTGCATAATACATGCTTATAACTAAATCTATAATTATAATTATTATTTAATAATGAGTTTGCGCATCACCTTTGTACGGTATAAATATCGCCTTATACTAACAATTGAAAAAAGTATTGCGCAAACATCATTAATAATATTGTAATTTAAGGTGGCATTATAAGCATAGCGCAAACTAGTCATTGTTGGTCTATTTTTATAAATAATGAAATTTTCCTCTATTCATTAGGGATCGGCAATACCTTTTGTCTACCTCTCATGAAATAGAATCTCATCTCCAAAGTGAATAATGAAAAAGTTTCTTAAAGTTAAGTAACGAAGTAACCTTAGTAGGCATAATTCAAGGGAAAATATACTCGTGTCAGCCTTTCTTGCAGAAATTTTCAATGATTCATTTTCTATGGCTTCTCTGGAGAGAAGCCAAACTTAACACTATCCATTTTCAAACATTTAAAATCATAGAAATTATGAGCATTCTTTCTTTTAACAAAACAAAAACTGTTTAAAACCAAACATTCACTAAAAAAGAAAGGCGTCAAGAAATCAGATAGAGAAATCGAAAAGGACACTAGAAAAACGACCTCTCGACCAAGATCAAGATTTTTTCCATCAAAAACAAGACGGTTCTTTTGGTGTGTGCACTAAAATCAATAACCTTAAAGAAAAGATGGCGTCCGGCGTGTAAAAGAGACTGAAAATTGTTGCCAGAAAAATTTTCTTACTATCCAAGGAATTTAGGAGGAGGAAGAAAAAAAAAATTCAGGATAAATGGAAAAAAAAGACATGAAAAGTGAAAAGTGACTTATGTACACAGAAGCATCTTGAGGCCATCTTTGTTTATTTTCTTCTTGTCATGTTTGCAGGGGAATTGCGGAATAGGACTTCATATGTTCACCAGATGGGCATATGTGTTTTGAAAGACTCAACCGAAGTGCAAATTAAATTTGCGACTTTATACTTGGCAATTTGTAGGAAGGAAATTTTTTCTTTTCGTTCTTTAATTACGTGCCACAGACTAATCCTCACTTTACGAACAATTTTCTCAAACATTCTTTTTTCTTGCAGGGTTACTATCTGTTACCTTTGCACTTTTCGCTCACAAATTAAAAATTAAATAAGAGAGATAGTAAAAGAGAAAAGTGTCTTCAATCGATACCCAACTGCATAGTTCATAATTTCTTCATTAATGTTCCTACACATATCTAATCACAAAAGCTGCAAATTAAAACGCCTCTCTAGGGGTAGTATAAAATATGCGTAAGCTAAATTTTCTCCAATGTCTGATAAACAATAAAAAAGCTGACTTATCATTGTTGTGAATGCAGGAGACAGATTTTATTGGGTTTGAACCATTTATTTTCTACCTTCAACCTGATATTTCTCTCTTTTGTTGTATTTCTTCCTTTGGGATCCGCCTGGTGGGATACAAAGCAAAGCCCTAGTTCTTTCTAACCTTACATTTCTCTTATTGTTTGTTCTTGAAAAAGGAAATTTGTAGTTAGTATTCTACAGATTTTCTATCTTTTTTTTCTGTGTTAATGTAGGAACAGCATCTCGTTTGTGAGTATTTATTTAACTAACAATGCTCGTTTATGCTCAACTCTATTTCTACCTCCCTGCTGGCAAAATACTGCATTAACTTCAATAGCATTCATTGTAAGCAGGTGCAGAAATGAAGTAGCAGGCAAGAAAGTCGTCAATTTAATGCTAAGCGATCACAGAGATCATTTATCATCGAGTTGACACGTTGTTTGGATGAAAGACACAGTTGGTGCATGCAACTAAGAACTGTTTCTCACTAATGAGAGGAGAGTTAGCGTCAAAGAATAGAAGGGAATGGAGAAAAGAAAATCCAATTAGAAGCTACGTTGTCCGAAGCAAAGAATTTTCACATGATGGATGACTGTCTCAGCATATGACGTAAAAAGCACTCAAAAGTTGACGTGCTTTAAGTCAGGGTATAAAGATAAATGCACGCATTCCATTAACAACCTATTAAAATGCAACATCACATCTTTTTACACAATACATCGTTATCAATGCTGATAACACGTTTTACTAGCAACTTTTGTTTCAAGACCTTTACCCTACATTCTTTTCTTTTTTCCCTTTAAATATTCCATCGTCCTGTGTTTGTAAGTTCTGACAATGGACAATAGACAAGCGAACGACATAACATTTCCTCCGGCTTTTAACATTTTCGTTACATTTCACCTTTACATTCCTTAACACGTCACTTGTAAATGCCACATGGCAATCTGATTTATAATGAATTACCAATCCATGTTTGTTTTGTTAATCCCGTAAGTTTGAGTTCTGATTTAATTTGTCAAAGGCCGAAAGTGCACAAACATTCCCTGTTGACTTCCTTGTCAGAAATGAAATCGATAAATTCTTTAAGTTTCGTTAAATTACAGTGTAAATAGAGGACAACAAAACAGCTTTATATATTGCTTCAACTTGTTTTGGAAAAACAAAGACTAAGTCGCCAGTCCATCAGCTTGACAAGAAAAGTCTTAGGGGAATTTAAGAAAAACACCAAACTACATTCAAGGAAAAACTATGTGCAGCCAAAAGAAAGACTTCACTTGAATAATTAAAGGTAGAGGGGAAAGAGAGAGTTGCTCTTGCTCCACACGAAGAAAGCCAATGGCTTAATTCAATTTTCACCATAGAGGGCGTGACCACAGTTTTTCTGTTGCAAATTATTATTATAAACCCACAATGTAATCCCAAAGTTATATGTAATTAATCATTCTAGATCTTTCTAATATTAATTAAATTTTAATATTTTTCAAAAGTTCACTTAATACTTTAAGTTCTAAAAAAATGTTTTAATCATAGAATGTGAATTTCTTATTTTTTCTCTTTCTTCAATGTACAATAAAAACCTATTAAGATAAGTGGAAGAATATGCAAGCACTGTGAGCAATGAAATTCACCACCAAGTGTAGTTTTAGTCAAAGAACCTTTAAGAATTCAGTTGCTGTTGTGAATTATGTATCAGAAGGATTTTTACATGAAAACTAGCTTCCATTTTTCGCCTTGAGATTAAGCTTAAGATGCAGATAGCTCTATATTGCGGCCTCCTTTCAAGAGGAGCTTAGTAGCATAGCACAATCTAACCACATTTGGTATAGGAACATTTTCATTAAGAGACGAAAATTAGGAAAAGGACCTCAGCTGATGCTGCCAGAATAAACCTTATCAGACGCAGCAGTTGAAGCAGCACGACGTAATAGTATTAATTCAACCCGGCTGAATCCGCCAAAGATGGTTTAAAAAAATTGAACAACGCTAACACAATGGATGCACTCGACAAACGGTTTTCTAATTTAATCACAATTTTAAAACGAAGGCCAAAAAAAATCTTATCGCAAAAAATTTCCTTTCAAATCTTTTCAGATTGTAAACATTTACAGCTCTTCAAATAATCCTTTAAATGCAAATCTAAAAAAATATCTACTTGCCTAAATTCATCTTCTTAAATAAACATTGTACAGAAAAAAGAAATCATCAAATAAACAGACTTATACTTGATTCCAAAAACGTATACGCATGACATGCACTGCTGAATTTTTGAATTCGGGGTAAAAACGACATGGAGAAATCCAACTTCATCTCATTTCTTGGAATTAAATCGCACAACCAGGGAATTTATAACAAAACTCGAGTTTCAACAACATTCACCCCGAACGGACTGCAGTATACACACACACTGTAAACACCATCATCCCAGTTTCACAGAAGGAGAATATTGGGAGAGCGACTACTATTAGAGCAATGTAACCTCAAGAACCAATCTTTTTCTTCTGCATGAAGATTCTTTTCCATCAAGACACACGGCGCCACCTAAAGCTCTTCAGGCTATTTCACTAGCCCCAACTACCAGATTATTTTCGTCTTATATAGACAAAAGAGAAAAGTCTACTCTACCTAAAGAAAATTTTACGAAACCATCAAAGTAAAAAACATTTCAGCTCTTAAATCTTTCAAGAGGAATTTTTCTGACATGCACCAAGCTTATTGATCTCGTCAACTTCTTATATGACACTTTCTAAATCTAATGCCAAATCGATTGAGACAAAAAGGTTTTGCATGCATACAGGAAATTGGACTAGTTTTGCATGATAAAAACAATACTTGTTTTTTATGCTTTATTTTTTTCTCTTCTCACAAACATCACTCAATATGTCTCCATGAATAAAGCATGTAATTTGGGTTTGATGGCACCATACCAGTGTTTATTGCTCCATCTTACGTTGCAAGATACCAAAGGCGCCATCTCTATGTATGTAGATTACATTATCCCTCATACAATATACTCATAAAACATGAAAGAGCTTTCAAAGAGTGTAAGTAGGTTCATATGTTGCTCGGAAGTAAAATTGCACTTTTTTCTAGTTTTGTATGTTTGTAAAATATTTATGCATACATGTAATGGACAATGGCAGAATTACTTGCCCGTAGGTCAGGTACACATCCCCAGAGGTCTCTCTCTCTTACTCTTTCATTGCTTGTATCGATTTTCCATTAAGCAACATGGCAGCAGTCAGTCGAGAACTGAGTAAACAAGAACGACTTGCAAGTTATTCTCTGAAAGTCAACTTGATAAGTAAGAATGCACTTGGGCAAATGCAAGCGAAAGCCCGTGTAAACTGTTTGCTTTTAAGGATTTATATCCAGGAAATAAATTTTGTTTGGAAAGAGGGGGTAGAGGAAGAATAAAAAAAATTGTGCGCTTGTATAAACAGAAGGGGAATTAAATATTTTTTTTGCGTATGTATTTAAGTAAGGTTGATTCGAGGTATATTCAATTGTGTCATTGAATCGCTTGTTCCCCTAGTGTTAGAACCATAATAACATCAGGAAATAGAAGAACTGGAAATGGAGTGACTGGTCGGGAAAAATATCGAGTTGAAAAATAATGACATGTTGCCATGGAGAAGAAACACAACAAAAGGTTGTGCCACTGCAGCTTCTAACCACAAAACTCCCCTATGGGCTAATATCAAAGTTGGTTTCCTTGCATGACGATGGGAGAAACCCAGCTGGTCGGCTCTAAGCGTCTCTGCACTGTTAGATAGGAAAAGAAGCGAATGGAACGTGAGCAATTCGCACTGCGATAAAAAGAAGTGAATGACAAAAAAAATTTAGAATTGTAAAAAAAAAAAAGTATATATATATATGTGTATTTTTACTTTAGTCCACATAATTTTTTCCTCTCACTTGATTCTCTACATCTCACGAAAGAGCAGTTTTTCTTCTGTCTATTCAATTTTTTTGGCCATTTTTCTTCACAAGTAGGCTGAGTCAACTTCGAAAACTTTGAAACGTGCTCTTTTTTTCGCTCATATCTGTACAGAAACTACTTGTAGTAAAAGGGGGAAAAAAATTTTTTTTAAGATCAAATGATTGGTGCTATCAGGGACCATACAAGAATCGAATGGGAACCATTTTTTTCCTCCTGTGCACATTTCGAGGAAAATATAAAAAAAAATAGTTGATCAAGCCAGGAAGCAGGCGAAGAAAATCCACGTAAAATGTTAACAGGATTTTTGAGCGTAAACCTGTATTTCGGTTTTCTGACGAGAAAAAAAACCTCGTGAGTTCATAAAGGCAAAACTTGCTGTTTCGGCAGTGTGCAAAGCATGTAGGGAAAAAAAATGTGACAGCAAAAATCGTATTTATTCCCATCATCTTTTCTCTCTTCCTGCACACATACGATCGATATGTGAGTGCAGCCAAGCGAGTGAATTCTCTCCCTCCTCCCTTTCCTTTATTCTGGCCACGTCAAATTCTAGCAAAAGAAGGAGGAGACATCTATGAGGCATCCCACTTGACATTACAAGCCAAAGAATATTTTCTGACCACCGTGTCATCAATAATCTTATAAAACGGTAGATTAGGATTGAAAAAACATTGAATGGTTGTCTTAATCAAAGGTTTACGAAACTCATCTAACGAAAAAAATATATGAGGGAGAAAAAGTCTGGTATCCCCTCAGCTATTGATTTTGGCGTATAAAAAGCCTATAACTAGTCTTCTTTGCTGCCAAATTAAGCCATCTGTAAGAAATGGCAATCAATACTTGTGTGTGCAATGGAGTCCCCATGTTATTCCCGTTCTCAGTCATTAAATTCCCCAACGAGTGGAAGACACTCAAAGAAAGTCAAAAAATAACTGCTGCTCAAGAAGGATGTAGAAAAGGAAAAATTATTTTTTCTTAAACTGTATTGTCAACATGTCACTCCAAAAATAATACATTTTAAAAAAAGGTTTTAAAAAAATCTATTTTTGAAAAATTGAGATAATTCGATTGAATTTGAAAAAAAAAAAAAAAAAACAAAACCCAACATAAAATGTAAAACTTTAAATATTAAAGTATCACCGGTATATAGAGAAAATAAAAAAGAATGTTTGGAAATCAATAATACACCTCGAATTTCCTGAAGGAAAAAAAATGGAATTTGGAAACCATCGTATCATGGGCATTATATAGTAAAAGAAAAACAGTTTCGGGTTTTAAAGTGATGAAAAATACAGGGTTAGAAAAACAGAGAAGAAAAAAATCAATAACCAATTTCGAAATGTCTTCTCGCTTTCTTTTCTTCAAAGAAAAAATTTCTTTTTATTAAAAAAATCTTTTAATGCAATTAAAGTTTATTTTATCGGATTAATCCTGTTTAATCCCTTAAAAATTTTATGACGAACAAAAAGAATATTTAATGTCACTTTCCTTTCCCCATTACAATTTTATATCATTCTCAATCATATTTTTTTAAAAAAAGTTTTTCCTGCTTTTTTAACCCAAAAAATTCAGATTTGCAAAAAATGAAACGATAATTGCTCAAAGCGGGAATTTTTGTAAAGAGAATTCTCCAAGAGTTTACGCAGTCTCGTGGAATTCCTAACGTCATAAAATTCCTTATCAGAATCCGTTATCTTAGCCTAACACCTCCTCGTGAATGCTTCACCACACTGCACTCAGATATCGGCTTGTTTGCAGAGAAAATCGAAAATAGGCAGCATCCATTTTTCCACAACGAAAAAAAAAGTATCTACTATAATTTTCTACACACTGGGTGTAAAATATTACCCATTAAAAAATTCCCGTTAATAAATTATTACGCATTCACCAAACGTTTTGTTAATAAAAATAAAAACCCTTTTGTTCCTGTCCAAAATGAAAAATTATTTTTTTAAATAATTTATCATCTATCGTAACGTTAATTTCAAGGGTATCGAAAAATCATTAACCTGCATCAACGTTTTGACCTACAAAAGCTAGTAGTAAAGAGACATAATCTATGCATTGTCAAAAAGATAAAGTTGTCGCCCAAGATGAAAAAAACTTTTACATCATAACTTTTTCACCTAAAAAGCTTTGTTATTAATTATTATTACCAAGAGCATCAATTAGCTTAACACACCTTATTTTACTCATCTTTAACATAGTCGCTTAGATTTAAGTTCATAAATAATTAACTTAAGAAGAGTTTTTAAAAGACCTAAGACGATTTACTAATTTCTTCAATCCTGTTAAAGCGTCAACTTGCACTGATATCATTAAAAGTTGCTTAGTTTTTCACAGGCAAAAAACATTTTTTCTCGCTCCGTGTCACTTAACTCTTCGTCAACTTTAATGAATTTCAACTTACATTAAAAAGGTTATACAAACTGAAATCTTCACACAAACAGAACGACGCAAATAGCTGTGAGGACACCAATGGGATATTTGTCCACAGAATGCAAATTAACAACAATAAAGACTAGTGTCAATGTCGCACATGGTAAAAAAACACGAATGAGTATTCCTATGGGGAAAACGAACACCACTTTGTTGGCATGATCCCAAAAAAAAAAAAAAAGGTAGAATAAAAAAATATAGTGAGTGGATCAACTAGCGCCACTTTACTCTCAAAGAGCAGAACCACTTTTGGGGCTAGTGTTTTTGAGTCAATTTGTTGTGCTAACCTTTGACGCCAATGGAGTCATTGACTGGCAGGGCTACTTCTTGCACACCTATTGCTTGTCAATTTTATCATTCCAGACATATCTTTTATAGACCATTCTATATTTTTTATATTTATTTGTTTCAAACATAAACACATTTAATTCCTGAGTTTACAATTCCCAAATGGCTAATTAAAGGCGACTAAGTCGGTCTCCGCCCTTAACATGGTATCTGTTTTGTGTTTATTATCTTCTCAAGTTTCATTACACTCGATTCGTAAGAATATTTATGAACCTTAAACGTCAGGCGACAATTCCCAGACTCGGCTCCAATGAAACATAATTCGGTACTGAATTAGAATGTCAGGTTAATAATTTTACATTGTGTATCAAGTTCAACTTGATATGTAATAAATTTTATTACATTTTTTCCATCTTACTCATGAATAATTGTGTTTCTACGAAGTTGGTTTATAATAAAATTTCCAAAGTATTATTCAACTTTCACTTGTCTGCGTAATATCACCGAACGGAAATACACAATTGTGGACCAGCTGCCTTAAGTGCCTTTTCTTCATCACGTAAAATGGATGTAAGGTCTTGAGATGCTATGTAATTAAAACCAGCAGCCCAATCTTTCCTTCTTCACACATCACTCTAACATTAGTGCTATGGGAAAAGCATCACTGAAACTCATCTTGCTGCTGGAATGTTTCACCTCTAATGACATGGAGGAGGAAAAGTTCTCCTTAATGGGGCTATAGGAAGTTGTGCTTACCCAACACTACCATTTAGATACTATAAAAAAAAGAAACTAACCATTAATAATTAGAAGGTTAAAACCTGGCTTTTGTTCTTCGGGTGAGAGTAACGTCGATAATTTTTAAACTTACACTACACGGTTTGCTTGCGGAATTTATCAGCTTACGTTGCCACTTAGAGGTAGGAATTTTTCGAATGCCAGTGAATTTATTTAGGGAACTTGTAATTCCTAAAGTTGTAATTCTTGTACAGAGGAATGAAAGTGAATGAGGAGTCAAAAACAGGAAAGCAGGTTGTTTACTTGAACTAAAAAAAAACATTGGAGCAATTACATTACAAGAAAGTGAATTGTTGAAGCTGTTGTGTGGTGTCAAACGGAATCTAATTGCCCTTTGTGGTCTGTAATGAGTATGGCGGTCATGATGTAATTGTACTTTGGTGGTATATCATTAAAAATTAATGGATTACTGGACTAAATTGCTATTGGCCTAATTAGAATGGAGTAAAGCTAATGAACAAAAATATTTCATTCTCATCTCTAATTGCATCGAGATGCATTTTTCGCTCACAACTAATGAGTCTTTCAACTTTCCTCTTTTCCCATTTTTTTTTTCCTTTCTGCTTCTGACAAATTTACCTTTCAAATCCATAGCGAATTGCTTAATGCCAAATGAAGATAGCGGATGAGTCAGCAAATGAGAATTTGCTAAAAGCTTGTTAATTCCACTGAGTGTATGACAAATTCCACAGGCAAATGCAAACTTTGACGTTGTAATGTGAAATCTGGAATGAAATCTTTGTGTAGTACGTTTACCTACTTAAAATGCTCTTGGGAATTTTTAAAACCAAGTTTCAAGTGTCATAAGACCCTTCAACTCCTTTTGAAAACCTATTGCATTTGTCGAAAATGCTTGTCCTTAATTGCAGGAATGCATTAGTAACGGAAAAATAAGAACAAAACGACCACAAGTGAAAACAAATTAAGGCAAATGTCAGCCAATTGAAAATGATCTCAGTACAGAGGAAAAGCAGCACAAAACTCAATTACATACAACCGTTATGTTCCTTCCTTTTCCCTCTACATAATTTAATATCTTTCCCCATAAGACAGGACAACAGCTCGGAGCCCTTCTTGCCAAATGCTTTTCTTACTTTTCAAAAGAATAAATAATTTACGACATAATTCACGTCAAAAGTATTTATTTGACTCTTTCCTAAACCTAAAAGAGAAAACAGAATGTAATGTAAGAGGCTATCGACCCAAAAGAATGTAAGGGAAAAAGCCAACAACAACAAAATTTACTTTTTATTTGAATTTCTTATACACATCATTTTGTTATTCTACCACTTAAGTAATTGAATTAAAATTATGAAAGCAAAAGAGCCTCTAAGTTTGTGTATTCATCAACGTCACGGATTCAAAAAAATTATTATGCCGAGAATTTATATTAAAAATTTAATTTAATATTGTCCTTTGTAAAAAAAAATATCTTAGCATCAAAATTAGACAAGCCACAAAAAACAAATAAAAAAAAATGTTTACTTTTTTAAGAGTTGCCTATTGAAAATCAATAACTAGGTAACTTTTTTCAAAGAAAATGCCTCATACAACAAGCTAAGACAAGTTACCAGAAAAGGCCATTGAAGACAATCTAATTAGACTTCATTTTGCTTGTGTTTGGCAAACTCAGCTAACAAATAATTACGTAGAGGGGGTTTCTTTGGGCTCCATCTGCTACTTTAATTGGATGCCTGTGAAGAGGGGACTTCCTTCGTTTCAGTCTCTGCTTTTATCTCGTTTCTGCCTGTCTCAGTGCGTTTGAATCCATCAACTATGGTATTTCTTTGCCTTGTCACATGAGGATCAGATTTATTTTCATGGACTTTGAGAAAGAAATTCTAATGGGATTCGCCAGAATGAAAAGTTTCATCAGGGGTTTAGACTTGTGAAATATGGTTGTGTATTTGTATTGATATACCGAGTAGTAACTTCTCAAGCCCTAGAGAGTCACATGCTTTTTCTAAAATATCTTTCAGGCATTAAAAACGTCTTAAAAACCCAGTCCTATTCCCCCTATTGCAGTTACAATGCAAAAACAATGTTTCACAGAAACTATTACAAGGATTTATTCCAATAAAAATGCAAGGAAAGCAATCATAAATTTTTTTTGTGCAAAATATTTGAGAATTTGATTATTTCTTGTAAGTTCCTACAAGATATTCAATAACAGTTAAATGAATGAAAGCTTCATAAGCACCAATTACGACTAATTTAGGAAGAAACCAGACATTCTATTGTCAAATCAAGTCAGTTAAATGCAGTCACAGTCAGTAGGTTTAGTTCAAAACGTTCCCTTATGAATAGGAAGTCAGGGGTGGGAAATTAAATGGTGATAAAAGAACGACTTTTGGCCTTGTTTACCAAAGAGTTTTAAAAAAACTCACGTCAGTACTTCACTGCAGCAATTTTAAGCAAATTCAAAGTTTTCGTGTATAATTTGATCACTTTCCTGACTAAATGCAGTGCAACTTAAACATTAAACAATTTGTCGCGTGTTTATAAAGCGACATTTTACGAAATGTAAACTCACAAATCAAACGTCAAAGACCATTCATTCTCTTCTCAACATTGATTTATCCCCTTATGACTTCCTAATTTTTGGCTTAAAAGTTTTTAGTAGTTCGATCCGTTAAAAAGTAAAAATTACAATAAAATAGTTTGAACAGAAATATCCAGCATACTGTTAGCTATTTATTTTTTAAAAAAAGTTCATTTACCTTAACTAATTAACTTTCTCCCCCATTTTGTGTATATTAAAATTTTTAATTTTGTTAGGATTCAGGTCACGTTTCACTTACGCTATGCCTTCATCACAACATTCAACAAATCATCTTCATCTACACAATTCAATATCGAAATTCTGTGCTTATTTTCCATCCTTAAGGAAATTTTTAGATATATTGCAGATATATCAGCAATGAATGTATTGAAAACATTTTGGTAAAGCTGACTAAACAACTGATCTGGATATTGAAGTACCTAGAGAATTTTGACTGAATTCTGTATTTGATTTGAGAGTCTTTAATTCAATTTATCTAGCAGTTTACTGTTTATAGTGAACAGATAACCAGAATTTATTCTTCCACAAAAGCTTTATATTTCTTCTTCTTCCACAAAAAGCGTTGTGGGAAGAAAGTTTAGCGGATCTTGGGAAAGGATGGTTTTCTCTAATACCCAGTTAACGGAGCAGCTAATAGATCATGTTCACACCTTCCAACCACGGTCATAAGATCTGGCGATAACTGTGGCATTATAGAAAAAAAGAGAAAAAAAATGACGCATGAGAGCTGTCAGTTTAACCGAAATGCAGCTTGAAAATTAGAAATATTATTATTTACAAACCTCAGATAAAAAGTAGATAAATAACTTAATATACAAAATGAGGCTTGTCGTGTTTTATAGAATTTCATTCTCGACACTCTACAAAGCAATTATCGACCCTTTAAGATTTCACTGGAAATCCATTGTGAATCTTACAATTTGTGATCTATGACAACGGCAGAAGCCATTACCCTCTCCTTTTCAATCCAAACTCTTTTCAGGAAAGATGCCAAATGTTTATAATTTTCAATTTGTTACATTTATATTCTCTTCTACAACCGTCATTTCAAATTTCCTTTGACTTCAATTTTAGTTGTCCCCATGACTTTTAAAAATAAACTGTGCGGTTACAAATCAACAATAAACTGCTCACCCAAACATACGCCACACAAGTTTATCTTCTGATTGCCAACTTCCGTCATGAATAATTCAGTCATCAAAAAACCCTATCGGACAATAACACTAATCATACTTAATTACAACTCAAAAGGAAACAGATATCTCGCCCTCCTCCGAAAAACCATAATCTCATCTTCTTTTGACATCACCGCCAATCATCACTTCAAGAGGATGTAGGGGATGATAAAAAGGAAACTTCTTCCTTGACCCTTTTACTTAGTAATAACCCAGACCCAAATACTTCAGTCGGAGTCCTCAGATTCCTGCGAGACTCTCAGTCGATCAATTGACCAAAACGTAAAGTAAACAGACATGTGTCCACTTCGTATTCAACCCCCAACGTTGCCTTAAGTAAAAGTCACTGACGTGTTGTCTTTACATTAAAGACACTCTACTCATCCCACTGACATCTAGTGGTTATTAATTCATCCCTCGAGTTTTTCCTTGTTAATTATAAATGTCACTTCACACCTGAAAGGATTAGAAATTTTTAACGTGGTGACAAAATCTTTTTGAAGAATTTTTTAAGACTGCAATTTACAGATTACTTCAACTTTAATTGAACCGCCAGCGACTTCGATGCAGAAAGTAAACACAACCGAATTCCATACCAGAACAAGTCCATTGCAGACATGTTTGCGAAACCTTAATAAAGTTGGAAATGGCTTTTCAACCTTAGAGTTTATTTTTAACTTTTTTTTATGATCCAATATAAACCAGGAAATAAATCAAATCATAACAAAACGAAGAGTACAGAGATAGCAAGATATAAAAACAATTCCACTCAAAGTTTTCCTCTTCTTCATTTTTAGAACAACAACTACCTGCCAAAATGATTTTCAATTTGATTTTAACACAGCGTCAAAAATGATCTGCCTAGGGATCGATAACCCTTCGAAACTACGCTTAAACACTGCAATGGTTGTCGACTAAACCCGTTATCAATGAAGTGGAAAATTACCGTCTCTTATCGCATAATCGATTTGAATTGAGAGTTTTAACAGCATCACGTTTCGTGCTAATAATTGCGCCCATAGACACCTGCACTAAAACCTCACATATCAAAGCTGTGAAAGAGCAAGCTGCATACATCATAAAGGTCAGGTAAGGAAAGGCGGGGTTGTGAACCTTGTTCGCTTACACCTGTGTGAGAGAATAATTCATCCCAGGTCGACTCTATCAAGAGAATTATAACTCAGATCGAGGTGTAAGGAAGGTGCACAGTCATGGTTGCAGACTCCGAATTATAAAATGGAAGCTCATAAATCATTTTCAACTATAAAAGAGGTTTATTTATTAGTAAGTTTGTGCAATCATAGCTGTTTGTTATAAACGCCCTTTCATGCTCATAATTCTAAAAATCATAGAATAAGAGCAATACATTTAAAAGTTAATTTTAATATAGTTATTGAAAGATCAGTAATTTAAGATGCATTATTGTTGTTAGAGTGGACTCAGAAAAATTAAGGGAATTCTGGGGATTTGGCTGTCACCAAATACAGTAAATCGTGCCTAAAATCTTTATTCACATAAGAAAATAAAACTAAATCATGATGTTGCACAAGTATAAATTTGGCCTTAAAATTTGATACATACAAAACTTAGAGGAGAAAGAGACTTCTCTTGGCAAATGTCCACAGCCTGAACCGCGGTCTCTTTCTCTGGCTAATATCATGCTCACGATACGATTTAATCGTTACTTAAGCAGTCCACAATACCGCTGCATATAATAATCAGTTCCCGAATAGGGGGACATACACATTATGTAACGAAATAGGTACCAACCTACAATTGCAAGGTTTAGCAACGCCTCTGTTGTGTTATAAACGTCACTAACAATCCAATTGCGCAAACTCACTATTAGGAAACATCTATTCTGTGCAATATTAGAGACAGTATTGAATGAAGTATTTGAAAAGATGTCAAGTGATTTTGTAATTCCAATAGCTCCTTGGAAACGTTTAACATCAAAATTTGTGTCACAAGTCTCAAGTTAGTTAATCTAATTCATAAGCTAGCATACCAATTTCCTATTTCTTTTTTCTATCATTCATATATATGGTTCAAAGCCATGGAATTTAATGATGTATTCTATAAGCACTTAAAAGCATACGTAATGTAGATGGCTTAAAAAGGATGAGTGACAGCAGAAAGTCTCAATCGATTGAAGTAACTTGAAAATGGCGCACAAGTTGCAGCAGCGACTATGAGTTTGCGCATGGTCAAAACATGTTTACGACCACTTTACAACATAGTAATTTAATGAATGCAATAAACTTGCGAATTATAAAATAGTAAAATTGACTTCTGCAAAATTTACCCACCACACAAAATAAATTCTCTTCAGTACATCCATTATTAATTTTTTAGAGCTTAAAGACTTCTTGATCAATACGCCATTTAAGAATGTTTGCCAATAGACGTTTGCAAAAATTAAACCCTATTCTTTTGGGCTCAGCATGACGTCCATTCGAATGCAGTTTCAAGTGCCAAGTCAAAATCCTCAGAACACTTGCCTAGGATCACTTCCCTCTTAGTGCCATCTCTAAAAAGTATAGGGCACCTGCAAGACTTACTTCACTTTCTGAAAACGAGCTTAGCAATGCCCGAGGTATAACTTTTGAAGTTTGTTCCAAAGAGCCCAATTTTTATATAATGTGTGTTCCCTTTTAATTTCATTTAAAGCACTCCTACCTTATGAAATTTCAATGCCGAGTAATAAAAGCACATTACACTTACCTAGAAAAGAGAAAAACAAAAAAAATCAATGTCAATTACATGAAAGGAAGATCAAAGAAATAGAAACGTCTACAAATGAACTTTAAAATTCCTATTGCACATCATTTCTTTTGGTACGCCCATTAGGAAACGGTGTGTAAACTCTTTCATGCCCTTTCACGTAGGATAAAACCACAAAAGGTGTGATAAAGAACATTGATGAGAGAGAGAAAAATGAGGTAAAAGTCCCATTTTCATGAGGGGAGTGAACTTGAAGCTTATACTCAAACTTGTGCTGCACACACCAATGGGACTCAGGGGGCACGTGGACGAGGGCGGTTGCAATCTGTCCGTCTTGTAGAGCTTTTATGTCGTAACAAATCAGGTTGGCAAAGATGCAGCACACACATTACACACCAGGCAGAGTGAGTCGTCTATTAGTTTCTCAGCACTGCAACCATCTTTCCATCTCATTGCCCCTGGCAACCGCCATTCCAATCAGATGAACGATGCAAGCATCATCTGAGAACTTAGTACTCTCATCATCCGCACTTTATCTTGGTAAACAAAAAAATTCTTTACGTTTGGGTTTTTCATATTATCATGATCGTAAGCTCCCTATAAGATTTGAAGAGCAGAGCAAATACTTCGGATCGAAGAGCCAAAAGATCATTGACCTAGCAATGGGTTAACTCCCAAGAGCTTGTTGTCTATTTTGTACTCTTTGTTCTTTTGCCAAGAGTAATGTACCATAAATTTTCAAATTTGGTTCAAAATTTATTTCAAAATTTATTTTCATAAAATTTATTGATGTGCTTATGCAGTCATAATTTTACATTTTAAGTGAAAGAAAGTCTTATTTCCTAGTTCTTATGATTTCATCTAATTACATTAAAACTATATGAGAAAATGTAGTCGTCACCTATTTTTATTTCAACCAAAGCCTTTTCAATAATTAATGTTAATAATCGAGGTTGTCACTTTGCTGAATTTGTAAATTAAGATTAAGCATTTATTCGTTAGATTTTTTTCATGATAATATGCACCTCTATCTAAAGTCACACGTAAATCCTAATAAAAAAAGTTTGCAAAGGATTAATTTCTGCCTCTTGAAATTTTGAGGTTGAAATTTCGAGAATATTTTGCCCAAAGGCATAAAATGAGATTATTAGTGAAGCAATTATATTAAGTTATTTCAGTACAGTTCAAAGAATTTTATATTGTTAATATTAGATAGAAAAGATTATACCCTATGCTCTTCAAAAACATTAATTTTTTTATTATTTGATTGAGTGTTATTAACAATATAAGCATACAGTTTTATCGCGTCTGCATTTCCAATTCTTTTATCCTTTTTAACTCAAGATTTCAATCTTTAGATCTAAAAATGCCAAAATTCTTTGCAAAATAGAAATAACGCTCAATTTTTTTCCTATACTCAACTCATAACGGATAAAGACTTAGTCTGAGAGATCTTTTACAGATGATGTATACTTCAAAAAAAAAAAAGTATTTTCTCATAAAAGAGAAGTAATCAATAGCCAACTCGATGGCTTTTCAAGGAACTTGCACCGACTGGAGCAACCAACTCAAGCGCTTAGGCACTCTGCTGTAAACGTGATTTATATACAGCTTCTCATAACTTACTCTTTGAAATACCAAACTAAACCATTATGGTTGTATATAGCCAAAACTGTTGAAAACTCTTGTAGAGGCGCTTTGACACCAATATTTTTTTTAAAAGTAAACACAGCCTAAAATAAACATTTTTATACTCTTTGCAGACAAAATATCCATTCAAAATGTCATAGCCTCCTGAAGCCATTCAGAAGTTAAAAATTTCTGCTGACACACCCACCCATATGTAACATTCCACTCCCGAGTAAATTTGATTAAAAAAAGTTCATCGATTTTCCAAACAATACAACTGAACAGATAGCCGTTAAACGATTTCCTTGAAGAGAAATGAAAAGAAAAAAAAAGGAATTACACCTGGGGCTAGAAAAACCATTTGCCAAGTGAAAATCACATGTGACACTGAACGAGAGCTTCATGCCATGTGCAACAGTCATTTTGGTCACAAGGATGACGCTTCAGATCCTCAGCCTGCCAACATCTGCCTTTCCCCTCCCTTGACAGATATTATGAAAGTCCAAGACAAATGATCACAACACAAGACCAAAAAAAGAAAAAGAAAAGAGCAGAGATAAAGGGAAAAGTCCAACTGTTTCCTTTTCTTGTTTTTTTTTTTCCTTCTTTCTTTGGGTAATTTAAAATTCCATTTCTTATTCAACTTTAACAGATGCTAATCACACAATGAGTACAGGTAGAAATTTTATTAAAAGCCGTCTTATCTCATGCACTTATCTCCTCATGACTTGAAAACTCGTCTGATTCTTACGATATCTTCGTGCTTCTGCCCCTCCTCCAGCTTTCAAGAGAGGTCACGGGCTTCGTCGACGTTCGATTAAATCCGAGCGATTCACTCAGCGAACTGGCCGGCTGTAATCACCCTTGCTCGAGTTGGAGTTGTGTAGGCTGCTTGGCCTCTTTCATGTGGCAGGCACACAATTTGCTGGCTGTAATTCATGTGATAGAAGGCACGCTCAGCACCCCTTCAACCCCTCACACATAATAACTACAACCGATGGACAGGCCAACAAACTAGCAATTGCTTGTACGAAATACTTTACATATTTTCTTATTTTAAATTTTTTTATAAAAATGAAGGTGGTTTGAATCATGATAAGGTGTAACACCCTTACGGAATAGTCCTATATAGGTGTGTAAAGGCGCATTTTTGCTATATTTATCCATACCTCAATACAAATTGTGGACATAAGCCTGTGAAATATAATATATGGGTCATAATTTGACATGTTTATAGGTAATGTCTATTTTACTAAATTATGGAACAAGTAAGATTTACAAGATCACATATATCCATAATAGATATGCCCATGTGGCTATGGGCCACAATCTTTTGTTGATATGCACACACAAATGCAATCACTCTGTGTCATACATAAATCATCACGTTTGGTTATATAAAGGGTATCATACGGCCATTAAGCTTAAAGTTAAATAGCAACCAACACCTAACTATAAACAATTCAAAATTAGATAAGAGTAAGCTTTGATAGATTTAAATAGTTGATTGGTTTTTTTCTTAGTTTATAAATTTTCATTGTTGTTAGGGTTTATTGACTTGATGAATTGATCTGATAATAAAGACACTGAAGAACAATTTCCACGAGAGTAATTGTTTTTTCCCATCAGAAACCCTAAATTTTACTGTCTTAGAAAATTTGAACAATAAATTTATTTAACAAATATTATTTCCTCGTTAAATATGAAAAACCCATCTACTTCATTTGCTTCAAGGTTTGTTTTTCGGAAACGTGTACCTTTGAGTTCTATATTTAATATCAAAATAGCTTGAAACCCTTCTTTTAGTCATGAAACTATTTTAAAAGCTTTAGAAAAATAGAACAATAGAAACCACATGAACATATTTACCTTTCAGAAAATATTCTCGCAACTTTAATTATTTCCGTCTTTTTTAACCGAGAGAATTTAGACATTTTTAAAAATCACAGCTGCTTCTAAACCTAAAAATTACCCAGGGAAAAAATATCGCAAATTATAAAAACGATGATTTATTATTACCCTAATGTGATCCCCATTTATTCTCCTGAGACATCCAAGTTTAAACCGGAGGGGTAAAACAGCTCCCAAATGACGTAATCAAACTCCAGTGAGTATGATGACGAATCCATTCATCTTACCCTGTTTAAAGTATTAAATATCTCCCCCTCCTACTAACAATAGAGGGCAGGGCTACCTCCCTTTATTCCATTGGATGAATTATGCAAAAGGTCTGTATATTCAGAGACAAAAGCAGAATCAAAAGCAGAGTCATCGAGTATAAGCTTTTCTGTCGACAACCCCGTTTCACAATGACTTATTGTACCGTACACCCACTTCCTTAATCCCGTGGTTTTCAACCGTGATCAACACAAAGGAAAACAGCAGGCGATTTTTAATAGGTAACAAGAGAAAAACATGTCACCTATCAACAATTCCACATCCTTCGAGATGATCGCTTTCCATTAACCAATAAAACCCGGAATTACAAATCCAATTAAGCATCTCAAACTTCTAAGCTGGTTTCAATGTTTCACTTTAATTCCATTTGAAAGCCTTGTGCTCCTATTCAATAGCCAACGTCTCCTGCCTTTGCCTATACACATCATTCTCCCATAAGAGCTGTCTCAGCCGTGTGTCACTACTGATCACTTTGTCTCGATAGAAAATCAAAAAAAGGAGTGGATGGGAAAAAGAAATGGAAGAAAAGTAGAAAATTTTCTCAAAGGATTTTACCTTTTAAAAAAAAATTCTTATATACGTCACACTGTCACTGCTTAAAACTAAGAAAGCACTATATCTAATAGAAAAAAAAATGCGTTTCCCCTTTTTCTATATTAACTCTAAAGTTTCTGTGTAGACAGCTTTGAAATACCTCAAAGGGATGACTTTTAGGAAAAATGCAAAACCTATCCCAAAATATGTTTACATTACATCTTTAAGAGTGAAATACTTTGAAGGCGAAAAAATTAAAAATAAACATACGTATAATGTTCTAAGGGGGTTTGGAAATAAAAAAATCTCCAAGATAGAAAGAGGGCAAACGAGGGCATCAGATGCGGCCAGCCGGCGCCCTGAATTGCATCCAACCAACTAAGATCTTTCTCATGACAGACTTCTCTTTCTCATCCACTGAATTTCTCAACAGTGTAGGGAAAGAAAAAATAGACAAGTGGCTACTAAACAAGCCTGTCTATCTTATTACCGTGAAGTGAAGACAGAATACATCCAGTGAGAGGACTCCATAAAATAGAGAACTAAAATAGACAAACACGGATGTACATGTGGGAGCTTTCTTCCAACAAGAGGTTATTTTCGTTTACCAACCCACAGGAAGTGTCCCACACGCCATTTAGCTTATTCATCAAGCACTCGAGTCCCGTGGGCGTCGTCTTTCCCACTCTGTAAAAGATACAAATCATGTGACATGATGGTGTATGGTTCATCATTAGATGACCTTCGTAGCCAAGCAATTTCAATCCGAAAATGAGATGCTAGATCCTTCCATTTCTCTTATAACCTCTCATATTTCACTCCAGAGTCCATTTAAGTGCACTCACATCCTCTGCAATCACAGCAGGGCCACTGAATTCTCTTTTCACACATCTTGGCCAAATTGTAAACCCTTGAAATTGATATGGTCGTCAATAAAGAGCGGATTAGAAAGTTTGAGAGCAGCAAAGTTTTCATTTTATAAATGCCTCTCGTTGCTCTGCTTTTAATTAACACAAGTTTTAATAAAAATTTAGAATTTTAGTTGATCTGTATTTTACAAAATTAACAACGAAACATTCGATCGAATGAGCTCCATGTTGTAAATATCCATATGGCAATCAATGTTTAATGTCTCGGAACGTTGAGGTTTGAGATTTCACAAATATTTTGCCCACTGGGTAAAGTTTATTGGCACCCATGATAATTATGCTGATGGAGAATTAATTGAGTAGAAATCAAGGAATTTACTTTAAAAGCAAAACCTAATATCCTTTTACTGTAAGTATTTTTCAATGTTTTAACCGTGATATAATTAGGCCTAAATACGAGCAAGTAGAATAACAACAGCAATTAAGTTTGTAGTGCTGTAGAGTCGAATTTCTCGGCATACAGGTTGTTATTACAATCTAACTTTTATCCTTACATTTCAACCACGATTTTCGACCACAAAACCTCATATTGTATAATGGTTTCTGCAAATAAACTTGTTGCTTGAATTCTGGTTAAAACTGTCTTTTGAACAAAAAAAGACAGTTTTAACCAGAATTACGCGCATTGCTATATAAAGGATACATAAACGCTAGCAACAATGTTCGTAAATTCACGTGATAATTTTAACCTTATGGACTTGTGAATTTGAGATCAGTTTTGCGAGCGTTTTTGAATACCCCTAACTGTGATAAAGCATATATATGTTACGGTCCTTTTCTTATTCAGACATGAATGTTTCCATACGACAGATTGTATGTTGTTAAATATACCACTATATACATACTACTCAAAAAAGTCACACAGCGTAATATACGCCTACTAATAAAGACACGTTCGGCAATAATTACCATATAAGCCAAAAATTTGTATTATTCATGTAGATTTTTCTGTAGGTTTGCTCAAACAGGTAAACTTTATTAGATGTTATGTTACCAAACAATAACCAGCAAGTAAAGCAAGTAAAGTTTTCTAATTGCAAAAATGAATGGTTTTGTGCAAACTTTGTTTAATGCTACAGACAACATAGTGTGCCGCAATAAATTGAGCAATACAAACTTTCTAATATTGAGGAGCAGCACATTAATGTCAAGGGTTTACAAATTGAAGATAATAAACTACAAGAATACCGAATCAATCTTAATATTGATTAGATTTTCTAGTAATTTTTTATTCTTCAAAATTCTCTTGATGTACAATGTACAGAGCAGCTGTGCCCAGTCGCAGGAAGAAGTTCACTGCACATCCATCAAGAAACAAGAAAAGTAGACGATCACATGAGGAAGGATTTAAGGCAAAGAATGTTGAGAGGTGCTATAAAGAAAAGGGCAAGGGAAATATTACTTCCAAATGCAACACCACAGCTGTGTTCTCGGTTTTCTCTTATCATAACATTCTAACATGAACTAATTCATTATCCAACACTCTCTGGGTGGCTAGTTTTTTCTTCCCCTTATTTAATTTTTTTTTAAAAAGAAGGGTGGGTTTGTTATCTCACCAGCCTTCATCACCACCCCTTCTCCTGCCTTGTTTCTTCCATCTAATGGAAAAATAAATGGATTTTTGAGGTGATAAATAAAAATTCTTTTTTTTACTTTACCCAGACTGTCAATCACTCTGGAAAAGAGGAAACATAATTTTGTGGAGAAAAGTCCATTTTGGTTGAGTTGAAGCGAATGCATGCAAAAGCCATTTGCAATCAGTATTAGAGTGAAAGGGTTAAAAGTATTGACACGCACCTTCGCACTCCTCTTGTCACCGGCCATGATGGGTGGAGTAACAACCAGTTTTAATAATAATAATTGTAATTTGTCACGTCAATCTCAAATAAACAGTGACTTGATCATGCCGCCTGACGCTACTGGAATGGTAAAGCGGAAAGTGAATTTTGTTGTTCTCTGGGGATGAAGGAAAATTAATCCCGGAAAAGGAGCCAAATTCATCTGCATACTAATTAAAAACATCAGATTCAGAGATTTTTTTTCGTTTATTTGGTCATTAACGAACGTTTTAGAGAGTAAATCTAAAATGAGTTTCCACATGAACCCTGATCGTAATTATTTCATAAATAAAAAAGTAGTTGTTTTTTACCATTTGCAGTCATTATGACAGTTTTGGGTCATGGTTGGAATTACATTTTGATCGTTCACAATCCTTCCAATTATAATTTTTTGTTGTCAGAATATAGTTACTTGGGCATTCATTAATTATTTTGTGATTAAATTTGGAGTCAGTTTCATTTAAGGTTAAACTAAAAAGTTAGGCATTAAAAAAATTAGACTTCTAGACTGTCATTTTTGCGCAGAAGACTAACATCCAATTTAACAATTACTTTGGATCTCATAAACAGCTTAAGTAATCAACTGTCTGAACTCTTTGAGCCAACTTTTTTTTTTTATCTATTTAGGTTTCTTTTGATTTTTTTGCACTACATATCAATTTATCACTTAAAAAACGTTATTTACTCTTTCAACTTCATATTACTAATTCTCCTTCACTCAAATTCCAAATCGCTTAGTCATCTTCCAAATTTAAGTCTATATTTGTGCCCTTTCAAAAAAAAGTAATCAAATTTTTCACGAACAACAATTACCATCCAGTTAAAAGGAATCAGATACCATCTTGAAAAAAAAAAACAATTTCCACGTCTCCATCTTTCACCTTGACGAAAATCTTTTTCTAATGACACGTTTAAAGTAATACTTAAAACACAAGTTAATAGCCAACTACACAATCCCCACCAATCAACTTTATCCGATCATTTTTACTACCCAAAAGGGGTCAACCTCTTATTACTTATCTACAAACCTCTGAAGTAACCCCCTTTGGTGTTACCCAGACATAAAAAGCCAAGCAATAGCCAATATAAATACACTAGTAAGCCCATCACAAGGGCGAATTTAAGTAGGCAACTGCATTCCCAGGCACATCTCACCCCTCCTTCATAGCGCACGTGATGGCAGGCATCTTAGGGGGTGATGCGGGCAGGTGGGCGACACAGTTGGAGGGTGTAAGGATGGGTGAACACTTGCAGTTCTCTGGCCCATTAGATCCGCATTTCTAATTCAATGAGCTTTAGCTTCAAATTTCATCAAGTCGTGACAAATAAAATGTTATCCCAGTTGTTCTTGTCGAATACTTTCTTGCAGGATGTGCAATGAACTTTCAAAAAAAAGATCTATTGTCCCTTATAATTTTACACCTATTTTTTTTTATTCCTTAACATTTTGCCCTCCCGCTCATATTAGTATCTTCTTGCTCCCGTCTTGAGGTTTTGTGCATGTCAGAGAGCTCTTAAGGTGAATTTTATTAAATTTCTCCCCTCGTGTCTCACCTGCTAAACCATCATTTACTTGGCAGAGGTGAAAGTTAAATTTAAAAAGGAAAAAAAGCGTAACGATAAACATCCTGGGCAATCGCATATTCCAGCTGGTGAGAAAAAGGAAATTGAAAAATGCTCCAACAAACCTTACTTCCCTCTTAACTCTTGTTCTTGACATAAAAAAAAAATGAAAGAACTGTTGGAAATTATGGACGGTTCAAGTAAGGGAAACACATATAAACACCTTGTTTCCTCCAGTTACAAACCCTTTGCAGATTAAATTCCAGATCTGCCACACGGTTGCGTGTCCATTCGATGTCCGATTTGTACAGCCGATTATGTCCGTCCTATTGATAATGTCAGCAAGTGACATTTTCAAACCCGTCACTTTGTCAAAGAACAACCAGCCAAATAGCTTTTAAAGAGGGCCAACAAAGATCTTAGCTGACGATAAAAGACTAGAACGTCAAATCATTTTTTTTTCTTCCTCCAAGTACCGTGACAATTTCTTTCCCTTCAAATTTAGAAAAACCTAACAACAATCTTGAAGAGAAAAACCTACTTTACTCAAAAAACCAACATAAATTAACTTCTTTTAAAAAAAAAGAAACTAGAATTTCTCAGACTGTTAATGCTAATGACTTGCAATTCACTGACTCTGAATATTCTTGGCACGTGTGGCGGCGCCTAGAGACGAGCGTGCTCCGAAGCGCCGTTGTTTCTCTTCAGGGTGCCACCTCCGAATAACAACACGCTTTTATGATAATGAAGGGAAAAAGGGTTGCACTGGCGGGAGGCAAACGTAATTACCATCGTAGGGAGTCGCGCGGATAATCACTCAAGTGCGAGCCCTCCCACCTTTGGTAACCCTTTGGGATGTGTGTGAAGCTTCTTCTCTTTGCCATTAGCAAATGAAAGAGTTAAGTTTTTCCAATGAACAGGTGATAAAATTCAATCTACAAATCGATGAATTTCTCTTTTTTTTTTAAAAAAAAAGAAGGTTAATTACTTTGCAACCGAACTACCCTTAATTGTTTCTGAGGGAAACATTTGGGTAAGATTCATGCGTGAGGCATTAGCATTAAGAAGGGTCTTACATGTGTTGTATTGTTTTACACGTAAGTGGATAAATAATGGTTCAATTACCAAATCATGATTCTGTGGAAGGAAAAAACAAGAGGGGAAAAATCGAGGAATTTTAACCCGCCCATTTTCTTTTAAATCAGGTTCTTGTTAATTTGGCGCGCAGTTGGATATGAAAGAGATAAAATAGACCAGAACACGCAAATGGTTGTATGATAAATATGTAGTCATATCTTAATTACGTTAAAAAAAAACAAAAAAAAATATCCGGGAGGTAGGTAATATAGATTGTTTTGAGGTAATTTTTTGATTAGTTTCTGGTTGAGAAATTGACTAATTTTTCATTTCGTTGTGAATTTAATTAAAAATTAGAAATCAATCAATATTTTTCAGGACATTATAAATCAATTTCCAAAAGACGAAATAAACAGCAGCTTATAAATGTCAAAATAGACGTGGATATTGAAAAGTTTAACGGTCAGAAAAGTTGGGAATGTTCCCTGCTTGGTCACGGCTCGTTAATGATGGAGGGAACTAGTTAATTGGCTTCCAGCTTCAAACTCCACCCTTGCCGCCTATCTTATTATCACGGTGGTGCATCTGAAAGCAGGCAGCACGTTTGACCTCTTCACATTGCATTAACACATATGCACTAAACATTTTAGGCTTAAGATTATTCCACTCCAAAACCCAAACCTCAAAAAATCTGATATAAATCATCCCTTTCACAAATATCACTTTACCCTCCAAAACAAATATTGGATTGAGAAAGTGAAAGAAAAAAACCCCAAATGAAACGAGAAAACTTTTATACAAGTTGGAATGTTGTGCTTTTCTAAGAGATAAACCCACACAAGAACTTACTAAACCGTTGGTTTACAATACAGAGGCGGAACTTTTGTCAAAGAGAAAACGGTTTAAGTCAGGTTCTATTCATCTGTCACTGTCACTCCATTGAAAAAGGTTAATCAATGTGACTTTAAAAGCATTTCCCCCTTCCCATCCCGCAGCCCTTCCTTCATGCAAAGACAGATTACCTTGGAATCGAGAGTAAACTCAACTTGCCTCACCCTTAAAGAAAATATTCTCAATAAAAGAGGAAAGATTGTCTATTTATCTTACCACTCATCCTTCAAACGGCTATAAAAGTAAGGAAAACGGTAGCCATATTTGACTGATTATAAAGTGCAAACCTCTATAATTTGATTCTTTATCAGTCTTGATTTACAGACAACTTTCCTCCCCCTCTTCAGTTGGAAATCTAATTGGATTTAGTGCGCTTTGGGGATAATATTTCACGAAACAATCAACTGACAAAAGTTTCAGATACAAGTTGCATATTCTTCGCACGATAAATTTTGTCTAAATATATTAAATGGGTTTAATTCACTTTCCTGCCTCGAGCAATTGGCAGTTGCACTCAAATTTGATTACATTATTTCAATCAATAAATGAAAATCTCATTTGTCTAATCAATGCGCAAAGTCAAGATATTATATTCTCTAAGCGCCAAAAAAAAAAACTGCAATTACAGCGCCCTATTTTCCGAAAGGATCACGAGTCTCGACTTTTTCATTTCACTTGATTGATTAGATTCTCAACTTTCCTCAGTCAGCAGATAACTATGAATATTGATCTAAGAAGAATAACATTCACCACTTTATACAAAAACCTTGCTATGAATTATGCAACACTTTTTTATACAGACAAAAAAATTAACATTCTTTTACACAGGTAAATGCCAGTTGTCAGCACCCTACCAACCTGGCTGAAACCTAGGGCTAGTAAATCTGTCAAATGTATTTTGTTGTAAAGTAGCTTTTATGTCAGCTTTTCTTTTTTTCATACTGACTACATTTACGTAATTACAGTTACCGGTGGCTTTGACTTGTATTGCCTTTAACCTCGACCTTTGCTACAAGCCACGTATTCTCATAATCCAAATTTGGTCATAAAACAACGCCATATCTAAATTCTTCCATTTTCTTCGCACTTTGGAAAGGTAAAAAATTCCACTTGGAAACTTATTCCACCTTTGGAATCAAGTGCAGGAGATTAGCGAGACGGGGAACAGAATTGCGTCCAATTCTCTAAGGTTTTCTTTTCTTCTATTCAGCCTTGAGAGGTATTAAAGTGTTTGTGTAGGGCCCTGAGGGCGACAGGTTCCCTGCCCCATCATTTTAATCCCGCCTGCTCATGATTACCAAAATCTCTGGGCTGTTATCTCTCATGACCTGACAACCAACCCGTGTAATATAATGAAAGGGCATAAAGAACATAACTTGAATAATTATTGAACTAACTAAATTCTCTTGAAGTATAGTAGCAGCTGGTAGCAAAGCGAGTGTACGCAATTATTTCTATGTTTGAAAAATTCGTCCTTTTTCTAAGAATTACACGCCTGCTGTCAATTCGTTGGGAAATAAATTCACTTTAAGAAATATGCCTTAAGATTTATGTCAAAATTGGTTTGCAGGGGTTTTCTGCTAATTCAATTTGGACAGGTAGCAATTTGAGGAGATTCTCTTAAATCTAAAGCAGACAGTAGAAGAAAAGATAAATTGATCATTTTATATTATTTCCTGAAACTTTTTGTGTTTTCTGTGTGCCATTCTAGAAATTGAACTAACATTAGATTTCATTAACCTCTTGTGTATATCTGATTTATTAATATTGCTATGTTAACACACATTCATAAAAATATCTTAAAAATATTTTTTCTTTTTGAATCTTTATAGTTCTGATTTTCTCAGCATGTGGACATGCAATACTCGTTTAAGTGAAGTATGCACTACTTAAATTGTTTGTACTTTTGTAACACATGTGCAATACAGTTGCCGCAACTGGGCAAGTTTATAAATACGGTAATATAAACAATCTTTTACACTTGTATCTTTCGTATGAAAAACGGTAGTTTGAACACGGATATTTCATTCGAGCAGGAAACCATTGCAAATACATTGTACTTGCAAAGTTTCCAATACCTTATTTACTATGAAGTATTAGTTGCAATTACAAAGTCCTGATTGTAAACTACTGTTCTAAAACCGTAAACAAGCTAATAAAGACCAGTACACCTAAAACAAGAAGCAATAAAATTGTTTCTGCACATAATAACTGTTAAATAGATTCAATTTGCCTATAAGATATCTATGAATATATTTATGTTTTAAATAATGACGATTATACAAGAACAGTATCCTGCATATTAAGTTGCTTCATTTTGAACACGCTTTCAACTCTTTTCATTATTCTCAATAACTGCAAAAATTGGCAAGAAGTCTTGTTTTGTTTTCCCGATCATTTGCTAGATGAACTAGTCTCCAATGAAGCTTAATAAGCTTTTATGTAGCTTGCTAATGTTAATATTCAATAGCTAAGGGTTATAAATTTAGTTAATGTGTTTTTATCTCCTTTTTTTAGTGCTACTTTGAAAACATCAGCTCAATTCCCCAAGCAGCGATACTGTATTGTGTTTGTTTAGAACAGACACGAAATTGTCATTTCGCGACTGTTGTTTGTTGTGCTGCAACAGTCATCACCCAGAGTGTGAAAACGACAGCTAAAGGGTGTGAGAAAAGATTGAACAAAATGAATGAGAGTTCTTGGCTTAAATGAGTCTTCCACTCGCTCAATTTACTTCAGAGATGATTTACTGTAACTGATGAAAAAAAAAAAGTGTAGGATGAACCCTAAAGAAAAAAAAAAAAAACAATTCCACAAACTGGTTTCAGTAATACACATTTTTCAAAAGACTCAGATATAAAGAAAGAATTCCCAGAGTAAAAGGCGGAAAATAAAAAGATTAAAAGGAAAAAAAAATAAAACTGATTTTTATGTGAGTCAAAAAAATTATTGCAATACCACAAGCATTAATCTAAATAATGGTCGCAGAAAAAAAAATCCGAGTCACTCTAATAACTCCTAGATCTATTTTAAAAATCCATTTTTTGACAGATCTTTTAACAAGGGCATTGCATGAGTTCCCCTACTTGATATTCAACTTGCACTCACTCATCCTTCACATATATCCGCCACAATTCAGTGAAAAGATATTTCTTTGTCCTACACCAAAACGGGGAGGGATGAAAATGCACTTGGCTCCCCTGCAGTTAGGTAAGGTGAAGGGTCAGTTCGAGTTGAGGCCTCAAGGGACACATTAAGCCATACTTAAGAAAGAAAAAAAAAGTTTGGGTTGTGGTGCCCCATGCTATGCAGGATCAAAATGGGTGTAGGAGGCACCGCAGACAGACTCATCAGAATCCTCAGCAGCTGTCGTCAAATGAGTTTGACATCAAAAGAACCCCGTTGTATATCTCAATTGACTCGATCCAAATTGAATCCAGACACACCCTAACACATTTTCCTTCTCCTGAGGAAAAAATAGGATAGAGGAACTTCAAACTGTCTTTGCCACTTGACTTATTTTCATTTTTTTTTTTTCATTTTCATATTGGTTCCGTCACTTCAATTTCAAAATGTCTTCACTATCGAAATCCTGACGAGAAAGGATTCATTTAGGGCTTTGAATAAATCCTCAGGGATGGAAGAAAAAGGAAAATACCGAAATGATATGAGCAAGAGAATTCTTCAATCAATTTCTTATGACTATGGATATGGATGATTATATTTTCCTGGAATATAAAAGCGTGGAAAAATGTAGATCAAAGTTCTAGGAAATGATCTCATAGCAGTAGTAGTAAAAAAACGTAAAGTGCATAACTAGATTAAAGTAAACATCATAAATTTCCCGTTTTATAAATTACAGAGTTTTAAATAAAAAATTTAAACATAAACTCTTCAGTACTAACAACTTAAACCAATTAATATGTCAACTCACTGCACCTTTACTGGAAAGCTCATTACAAACCAACTCGCAACTGCATCTGAATGTAAAATGAGATTAAAATATACATGCATTATTATAGCTCACAACTTCTAGTATAAATTAACCTAAACTTTTTTCTTTTGTCACCGATAAACCAGCATTGTAATTGACTCTCAACTTACGACTTGAAAAGATGTTATCATTTGGGAAATGACAAGTGAAAAGAAAAGATAAATGAGTTTAAAACTAACATTTCATCCTAAGCTCAATCGCAGGGACATAATGAATCTTTGAACAGTTGATTCGATTAAAGTTATCTCTTGTAAGTGGACCATGTTCATTTGGATGACCGCACTTATTCCCACGCACGTATAACGGAAATTTCTAATTAAATGCTTCATTATGTTTTTGTTTCGTTTATTTCTTGTTATCAATTACATAACCATAAATTTCACAAAAACAGACGTGTAAACAGAACCCTCTTTATCACTAAAAATTCTTGGTCATAAATTTTAAAGTAAAGTAACACTTCTCTTTAAAAAATTCTTGCTTTTAGATGAGAAAAAAAGGCTAAATTTTTAAGTCTTTTCTTATTTTTAGATTGCTATATTTCAAAAAAAAATTTTTATGATGATTCAACATATCATTGTAATCTCGTATGAAAAAAAAAAAATAAAAAAACAGGGCGCAGGTGTCGCAGACTTCATTAAGAAAGTGCAAAAAAATTCCATGGGGAGTAACCCACATTTCCCTTTCAAATAAACAATGTGGAGAAAAAATATAATTACAGGTGAAAATCCTTTTCTTTCTTCATCATTTTTAAATTAGTACTCTAAATACATATACTTATCTGAATCTTAAAGTAATAATTTTATCTCATTAAAGCAAACATAGCAGAACGAAGTATAGGGAAAAAATTGGGTAGCTACTGTTATCCAGCCATGTGGAAAGACAGTTTTGAAAATCTTAAAAGATAATCGCATCAATTTATTTTTAAAAATGGGATTTAAGGCTTTGCGGAAAAAATTAGGTTGTGTAATCTATTGGTTCATATAAGATGAAATTTATCCTCAAGTTATACTGAGGTACTTCAATTTAGAAGGGTAAACATGGCGGAATAGCTTCATGCATACTAATATCTTCGTTGCGGAATATTAAATGATAAAATTGACTTTTGACTCCTAGTGACAATTTTAATAAACTAAATTCCATTTTTTAAAGGGGAAAACCAACCCTTGCGATAAATTGATTTGAATAACATTTGTAAATATAAAAACTCGAACCATTTGAATAATAAAATTAGTTTTCGCGTCGCATTAAAGTTGAAGAGCACAAGCAACTCTTTAGAAAAGTTAATTTTGGAGGAAACAATTGAACTGAAAGCAATCAACTGACATGAGAAAAAAATGACTCTTCATATTGCAATGCATGTAAAAGTAGTCACCAGTTGGCGCCGTTCTCGTCGGATCTGCTACGTCACATCGAGGTTTTGGCAATGGCTAGCATGCCAATTACTAGCTACAGTATAGAAAAACGCCAACTTCGATGATTGGATGAAAAATTGCAACTTTTTTCAGTCTTTCACCTCCAGTATTCGTCTCGTTTGTGAGACCCATACCTAAAAATTAAACTTACCAAAGGGTTAATTGTCCCTTTAATAATGCGAATTACTTAGAAAATAAGGAAGTAAGCCGTCACACAAGGGTCAGCAACTTGCCAAATTTCAAAAATCATCATTTTGCATTCAGGCAACCATGTTAAAGTACTAATTACATTATTCGCAGTAGGTGAATTAGAAGCAGAATTAAACACCTTTAATTCCCATTGGTTCTTTTAGGTCACATGCAAAACTGCACTTTATCAATGACGACACAAACTATTATAACATTAATTCGTCCCTTAGGTCGACTTTCCCTTTAAACCAGACTTAAAGTCAAACTAATCAGAACTAACTGGTAACAATCTGGTTTTTAAAAAAAAAGTCTGATTTATATATAAAGCAGTCTCTAATCTCTTCATTTCCGACACTGATAAAACGATATTTCACTTCCTTCACATTCCACAACCGAGGCATCTCATTAAATTTGCTCTTTTATCTGCAATGACTAATCCACTACACTCATCACAAAAAAAATGTAGAGAATCTTTAATCACGCGTAATTTTTTCTAAACAAAACAAATTAAAAACGAATTCATTTCTAACTCGACCGAAAGAAACCTTCCATTAAGTTCTGGTCTTATCCAAACACAACCCACACACACCCTAAGTGAATAATAACATTCAAATTTACGACAAATCACCATTAACCCACACCTATAAAGTGAAACACACATTTCCAACTATAAACTCATCCAACTAATTTTCAACGCTACCAATTCTGATTGAATTCATTCTGCAATGTCCTATATAAACCTTGTTTTATAAGCCTCTTAAATTCCATCTAGACCGCACTAGTGTGGAACTAATTTCTCGTGCACACACTTTAATTCCTCGTGGCTCAAAAAGACCTTACATCGTGGTGGTTATAAAACCGAGTAATAAAAGACGTTCCTTTTACACATCCCGTCCATACGTTGAAGCACGTATACAATCGTTTCTTACTCTTTATGACTTCAAGACAAAAAAGAAAAACTTAACTTAGACTCATATTACATATTTACACCTCAAACCCTTCGCTTTTATCTCTTCGCCCATAAGGAAGGAACCCCCAACTGTGACCAACACTTTCAACAAACTCTCCCTCCCGTTTTCTCTCATAAAACCCAAAGTTTTGACATCCGATTAGTCCTACAGCTCTGAATCTTTTCTAATAGGTGTCCACGACATTTATTAAGTCAAAAGACCAAGTTAATAAATTGAACTGGCGCACCTCTGTCTTTCAGCACCAGACGAGGAATTATACACCTGACAGAAACATTCATTCATTAACCTTTTATATATATTCTTCGTTTCAATCTCATTTTCTCTCCCTCTGCCTTTCAATGTCTTCCCAGAAAGTTAACACAAAGGGATTCATTTGCAGCGGAGTGAGTCAAAGGAAAAATTTGACGGAAAGGGTCAGAGACCTTTCGCCGTTTCAAGAGCGTGCCTCCAACGTCGATGGAAGCTCCAATTTATGCTGAGGGTATCGCGTTGCGCGAATTAATAAATCTGATCTCCCGGCGTGTCACTGCTGATAAAAAATTAAAAGAAATAAAAAATTCCAACGGCGCTTTGAATGGGGTGGGGCTACGGCACTTTCAAGAAGAGTAATCCTAAACCTTTTTTTTCTTATTTTGAAATAAATTATTTTTCTCTCTACAATTCAAATTGCCAAACTTTACTATAAAGATTTATGGATAGACTAACACAAAAATTAGTTGTTGAAGAAATTTATAGGGCTTATCATAAGCTATCAATTCATTATGTTATAATTTATATCGTTATAAATTTGTGAAATTTTGATTTAAGGATATATTTCCCATTTTCTGAAGAGACGCCATCTTTCTGAAGAGGGGGACTTCCTTTCCCCCCTCTTTTTGAACCCATAATCTTTAAAATTCTACCTTCCAAAATAGACTCTTTTAAAGTGGATTTAAGAGCGGCCTATTCACAACCACATAAGTGGTATTCAATTTTCTCCTTTTAACCATTCAAACAAAATAAAGACCGTCTAATAGGATTGAATAGGGTGTGTCTTAAACGAGATTAGACAATTCACTGAAAAACCCATCTTGAATTCAACCACTTCTGTTCTCTTTTTCAAAAACCTATAAAAGAAACATTTTGGCAACATCTGCTGGTCACTCTTGAATTAATACAGCCACTTTGGAATTTTCAACAGATTCCAATAAGTGTCTCCATCCAACCATCTTTTAAACAAGCATAAAAACTTGTAAAGGGACACTGTTCATACCATATGATTCCCACATGGAAGTCATAAGAATCCTGTTACAAGAAAAAATGTTCACCCATCGGGTGGTCGTCATTAGAACACTTTTTTTGTCAACCACTGACTCTTATTTCTTTTATCACTCTATAATTTTTTTTTTACTTCCTAAGAATTCCATAAATTCTTCCTCCTGATATACGAAACTCCCTTCACCCCTAGGTGTCAAGGGGAAGAGCAAAACCTGTAATCTGAAAACACACCATTCTCACACACTTCAATTAGTCAAGCCCAGTTAGTTCCCAAAAGAGACGTTTTACTATTCAAATTGTGTAACAAGGCAAAAATGAATCCCAATACAACAAGTTTTCAAGTGCAGGGGCTTTTTTTTGACGAGGAAAAGGTTGTGATAAATAGCCTTGTCACAATCTTCCTCCTTCCTCTTGAAAATTGAAAGACTACTCTTCTCCCCTCACTTGCTCTCATGCGCCGATGCAAAAGAAGACTCACAAACGCCTAACTCCATTTCACACACGCCTGAGTTCTCTTTTAGAGAGGTGAGAAAAACGGAAGGGAGCAGCTGCACCAGGTGTGTTAAGAGGAGGAGTCGATGCATCACCAATTTTCAAACAGGTCATCAATGCCAGACGTATACAAACATTTTATAATAAAACTTGCACAACTTTTTTTTTTATTGTATAAAATTTTCATTTCGTACAACGTTATTAAATATTTCATATTCATGGTCCACATGTGGTTGTCACAAAAATGGTGACATATAAATCAAGGAATTATAGTCGCCTCTCTGTTTACCTACTGAGCTTTAGAAATTTTGGACGTAAATAATGCATTGTACACTCGAAAACTAATTTAACCGGTACATGAAAAAAATTTAAAAAGTTTAAACCTGGCTTGAAAATGACGACGGAAACACGTTTGTTTACATTAATAGCATGGTAAGATGAATGTTTTAGAAATACCTGCAACGATGTTTAAGTGGTAGAGATAATTCATCTGCAAATATCGACACCCACTTTCGTAATTCTCGCCCATCAATCAAAGGATTAGTAGTTAATGGTGAGATAGGAAATCTAATTGGGTGGCATTTTCATTTTGTTGCCATTAGCTTACATTCTCAGCCCAAGTTTCCATGGTGATTGGGTCGTTCATTTCGGTCTTTGATTTTGTTTATTAGTAACTGGTTAATTTAGGGTTTTATTAATTTTCCGACCAAAACTATTAAAACAGAGTTTGGTCGGAAAATTTTTTTAGGCACAATTGTTAAAAAGATGTATTCTTTTTCCTCTTTGAAAAATATATTAATAAACAAAAACATTAAATTAATGTAAATGTTTCGGGATATATTCAATCCATAACTGGTATAAACATATTTCAAGCTTTACATCATTTGGGTTTTATCGCCAAATGATTGACTATTTAAATGATTGTGTGTTTTTAGATTATAGTTCTTAGAATATATCTACCATTAAGCACTTGACACAAAACTTATTTTGAAAGTTTAAAACTAAACCACTAACTGCACACCCTAGTAGAAGTTTTTATATGGGCAACATTATATCAATGCATGTTGTGGTTGTCACAGTGCACTCCACAAGAAGAACCTAATCATATCAAAGATCTTGAAAACTTTTCTTGGCCTTCCAATTCCCATGCAAAATTTTTATCCATGCCATTCGTTACAACATAAATTTTGAATGGCAGCACAATAAGTGGAACTGTTCTAGTTAACCACATTGTTCAAACTAAACAAACATCATAACACTGACATAATCCTTAGGAACACTGAATTCAATTATGACTTCATTGAGAAGACAAAGTTCTTCGGTGCACGTTTTACACCTTGCACCAACTTTGATCCAGATTCACCTAAGCTCTGCGTGAGCTTTTAGTTAACAACTATTAGCCGATTGAACAGTTAATTTGCTTAATAGCTAAATTTCACGTTTATATTGCCAGAGGAGGAAACTCTAAAAAAGATGTATAAAAATTTGTTGCAAGTGCATCTTCTTGCACAAACAAGTGGAACAGGCTTTAAACCAGTATTTTCTGACTCTAATAATACTTGAGTGTAGATAATTCACCATTAATATTTCATAATTTTTTATTCCAATAAATTTTTCCTTCTTGTCATTGCTTCAAGTTAATGTAAATAAACAAAAGTTATGATGATTGCCATCTTGACCAAACCAACTTACAAGTAGAATACTTGACTGGATTGATTAGTATTCCAAGTGAGGTATACTATTTGTCACCGGCATCAGTAAGCAGTCTTTTTTCTCTTTACCCTCAACGTCTCCCAAACATGTACGGCTCGTGACTTGAAAAAAAAGTACCACACCTGGAGTCAGTCAGACTTGCACAATCCGTCCGTAATGTCTCATGCCAACACGTTTCCTTATGATGAAAAATAACCCAACTTGGTTAGAAAAAAATTCAATAAAAAGAATAATAAAACAGTTGGTGCAATTTGACAGGTGCTACACACAATTAATGGTATTAGTAAAAAAATAAATTGCACTTTTCGTAGCAACATCCACTGAATCACGATTTTTATCATTCAACTAAGCTCATGTTGACACTAAACGTTAGAGATAAGAACTAGATGTTACTTTTTATTTTTATTATGTAAACATTTGACATTTGCATAGATTCAAATGGAAGTCAAAATTATTGACTTGTTTGTGTGTTGTTTGCCAAGTGAGCAAAAGAAAACAACAAGATGCACGAAAAAATATAAAAAAAGAAAATTACAAAGCATGTGTAAGACAAAAGACCTCTGCATTTGATGGAAGGGAGGACCCAGTGACCTACCCAGATGGCGCGTGCGTGACTCAGAATTCAACACACGAATAATAAATCTTTACAGGTCTCAACCTTAAATGGCATGAAATTTATTTTTAGAAATTATGTCGTCTTAAAATAAAAATCAATTAAGATAAAAAAAATGTAGAAAGACATTTTTGGTGACCTAGTTGACCATTTTTATAGACCCAAGAGGCTGGATAAAAGCCAAAAGTACTTACTTGCATAGTAAATAGAGATTTTTAAATTTTTTTTTGTATGGTCAGACCTTATAGCCAATTCTCCAAAGACGCATGAAGTCCGGAATCAATCCGAAAATTTCCCCCATTTCCCCCTCTTTTCATCCATCATTCTCTGCTTGACCCTTAAGAAAGGTTCCAGTATACGATCTTGAAGAAAGCCACTTGGGCACGTGCAAATGAAATCTTCTTTTTCTTTATTTTTTGGCATATGGGATAGAGACAGTTCCAACTTTACTCCCAGCATGAATTGATGTAAAGAACAGAGGTTGGCGAAACGCCAGAAAAAATATAAAAAATTTGGTTCCAACGATATCGCCATCTGCTAATTAGAATCACAATTCATTTTCAATGCAAAGGGGAAGGCCAATGTCTCAATCACCGGATTTTAAAATATCACCTTTGTAGTATTATCTGACTTAGAGAAAAAAAAAGAATTTAAGATCAAGGCCGTGTTTCTTGCTTAATAACCGGACGTTATAGAATTAAAAAAAAAAACTAGGTCTGATATTTTCTCTTCCGCAGTTTTGTTATTCAATTTTCTATTATTTCATTTCTCATTCAAAAATAATCAGCTAAAAATAACAGATTACTACGAGGTCTATAACCTTGCAACCAAAATAAACAAAAACCACAAGGAGTACCTTAATTCCAAGTTCATGATATTTTGATTCACATGAAAAACTCATTTCTCCTTTCCACCTTAGGTTCCATAAAAAAATCCAATCAATATGAATACACGCAAAGAAAAATTGGATTCTCAAAAAGGAAAAAAAAAAAATGTCGGTAACCAACTTTTGAAATTTCAGTGATTTATTTGCATCAAGCAACAAACAAGTTTTGATATGATCAGATGAATATCAATAAACCGCACAAAGGATGAATTTTTCCTTACACACAGAGATGCATTAGTGCATGGTGTACTACACAACCGCTCTTTCAAAGGCCAGGGGAAGCCAATGATATTTCTGCCTGGGCGAGCTGACTGCACACTGGAGGGAGAAGGATCGACTAAATAACAACAACAACAACAAGAGATACCAAACATCTCCTTTTCTCCTGTACTCCGAGAATGGTCCCCTTAGTACATTTCTTTCTTTATTCTGACGAATAATTGCTTGATTTCCTTTCAAAGGAATCTAAAAGGTGTTGTTAACGTCTGGGGAAAGAAAAGTGTAGTATTGGAGTTTCGTTTTGACCAGGATCGATACTTATTGACGTGTCTTTATTACAAGTAGGAAAGTTTGTAATAAAAATGAAATAGGTTTAGAATGGGAAACTAAGTACTATTAAATTGGAAAGAGAGAGTAAAGACGATTGTTTTCCAACCAATGTCAACAAAAGAAGGGTTTACAAGGATTGATTTTTTCTTGGTGGTTGAGTCGTCAAATAAGAGAGACACTTTAATGGTAGAGTTCTAGTCAAACTTATTTGTGTTAAATATTGTTTACATATTTGAAATTACTGGATGTTTACACAGAAGCTAATTTCCCAGTATAAATATTTACCAAATCATATAACCTACTATTTGTTCAGAAAAGAATGCCTTCAATAGTTGTTTTTTTGAGTTTAGAAACTTTAAAACCGTCTTTTAAGACTTCCTTTCATCAACCTTTCAACGACAACTATCAATACATTTCGCACACAGTAAATAATTTAAAATAACATCTAAATGCCCTAATAATAATAAATAATAATTTCTTACCTCCATGAATAGTATTTGTAATGGACACCCAGAAGTCAATGGTCTTCTCCGATCCTAGTTCTTCATAGTCCCACTTGCGTTTCACACGTACAGCTCCAGCAGCATCAACCATTACCCAGTTGTTTTCTTCTCTCAATTTGAATTTCTCTTTGCCAGACTTGTTCTCCAAATAAAATACCACAGCTCCTTCTTGGTGTCCTTCAGACTCGCGGTACTCGACTGTTTTCGTAGGCCGGACCGTTGAGCGCTTCACGTGGCGTTTGACCAGAACGTGAACGTCTGGAAGTCCGTCTAATGTAAGCAGGTGTTCATCTCCAGGTAAAGTTAATTCACGGGCGCTGAATGTTAAAAGTCCTCCTATAACTTCAATATGCACGTGGGCTGGCCGAGTTCCATATAACGGCGGTTGACGAGCATCGTGCGCTCTTACTATGACTTCGTAATCTTTTAATTGCGGCTCTCCAATCAACAAAATTTCCCCCGTCTTAGGAACGGTGAAAAAAGTCGGGCTCGGCGATGTAGCTTTGTATATAATATCATCTCCATCGGCATCGTACGCGTGCACCTGTGCAACAACCGAAAAACGTGGAGTGTCACGCATAACCCGGATGTAATAATCCTCTTTTTCAAATATAGGTGCATTGTCGTTCAAGTCCAAAACTTGCACGTGAACACGAGCTTCAGCAGTGTCCACTTGAGCAGCATCAGTGGCTCGAATGACCAAATCGTAAGAATCACGAGTTTCACGATCCAAATCGGCATTGACTACTAATCGAACCACAGTAGACGTAGAAGTGTTGGGGGAAAGCGTTTCCAATCTGAAAGCGTGATTTATATTTCCGGAAATGATGGAGTAAGTAACGGGCAATCGAACACCTTCTCCAGCCGATATGGCTTCCAATCCACGGACGGGCATCCCTATAGGCGCATGCTCTTCCAGTTCTCCTCTGAGAACGTTTTCTGGGAAGTGTAGCATTTTTCTACTATCAAGCACGTGTAATTGCACCGTTTGAGTAGCGGTAAATTCCGGGTATTCTTCCAACACGATCAAAGTGACCGGTTTACCTACCAAATGAGAAACGTTACCGGTCGTAGTGACAAGTCCATCTTCCATCACTGTAAATAACGACGACTGATCCGTTTCCATCATGCGAAACCCACCGCTATGTATTAGGTTGTCCGATATTGAAGAGGCCAATTTGTGGATAGCAAACCCTGGATACGCATCGTGAGGCACAGCCATACGTCGTACTCCATTGCCGTCCACTACAACCCCATCAGACATCATCACTTCCGTCACGATGCCGATGAGTAAAATCCATCCTCTCAGACATCTTCCTACAACACGGCCACTATATCCTACCAGTGGCGGCTCCATTGCCGCCATATTGGATCGACTCCCAACCACAGGCAGCCAGCAAGAGCAGCCGCAGCCGGCCTCAGCCGACTGACTGAGCGGGGGTAAAACAGTGACAGATGCGCGGCCAAAATCACTGAAAAATCCTCCTTACTTGGAGACGCACGATCCACGCCGCCTCACACTACACATGTGATGACTCCTAAATATTCGCGAGAGGGAGAAGGTCAACAAAAAAATCCGTTACCTGAAATCACAGAGTTGAAAAAAATATTTCAGCATTTACACTACTGTAAAACACCATAGAAATGCTAGCACAATCTGCCCATTGATCGGTCACCTACCCCAACTGACGAGGTGAGATGCACCCGCATCCCAATCTCAACAGAGAAGCCTAACCTTCCCATTTTCAACCACCGAATACTCGACCAAAATATACCCAACTACCCACCCTAACATTTATAATCTATCCAGTTTTATGTACCTATTATTACATCCCTTACCTTGTGGTCCACTGAAAAACTCCCTCTCACTCTCTCCTCCCTGCCAAACACACAGCCGGCTTAATCTTAGCTGCCGTCACTCTACCGCTTGCTGCGTTTAGATCCTTCTACTGCTCGGGCTCTTCCATTCAAACTCATCCTTCCCCCCCTCTATTGGTGCACTTACCCATCAACGTTTAAAAATAACTCAAAACACTTGCATTTGAAAACTCATTTGAATTGATTGCTTTTACCCTGCTAGCTTGCTATAATGTTTATTCACTATGTGAAAAGTCTTTCTTATGTGCATTTCTATTTTAAATTCAGCGATTACCGGGTTTTGTGTAGCCATTTGTGGGAACAGCCAACGTTTCAGCTACTTAATAATTCATGAGTGAAGGCGGAGTTAACCGAGGGAGCCTCGACGCCAGGTTCAGGGTTGAAAGGTACACGCGCTGCCACCTCTTTTCGTATAGATGCGAATGTTTCTTTGTTCACAGTGGTGGGCAATGGGGCTCCCTCCCTTAATTATGCGTTCATCAACACTTGAATAAGGACTGCATGATTCATGCTGCAAGTACAAAAGAATAGTGTTTAGTACATCAATAAAGAATAAACAAGCGAGATAATAACATCTGTAAAGAACTTAAAAAACGTGGTGTTTATAATGGGGTTTTGTTAAGTTAATTAAATAAAAGGTGCATTTTCTGGATGTAATCGTGTTTGATTTGAAGAGTGATTGAGTAAAAATACAAGTTGCGCCATCTGTTGGATTTTGTGGGAAACGAAGAAATTAAGCAGTGACGTAATGATGGATAGCTGGGTAACACTTAATAGGAAATTGAAAGGGTTAAATGGTAGGTAATTTTAATTTAATAAATAATGAAGTTGTTATTAAAAGTTTTTTTAAGGGGTTAATACCAAAAGCACCGCCCTAAATACTTTACTGCATTACTTTAAAAAAATCTAGTTTAAAATTTAAAAAAATAAAATAAAATAAAAACCATGCTATGTTAAAATAATTAATTTTGGGAAAAAATATTTTTCAAATTTATTTCCAGTATCTTATCACCGAATTTTTTTTTTTCCGAGATTTAATTTTACAACATTTTTTTTAAAAAAGAGACTTTAAAAAAAACATTGTGTCGTTAAATTTCAATTCAAAATCCATTTCCTTAAGTGACCATGATTACAAATAGAGAACTGAGTAACCAAATTCCTCACGTCGTTACGTTTCCGTTGACGTCAAAAAAAAAAACCTAGTAGGAAATGTTAAGCAACGAATTTCCTAGAGTATTTTCCCAGTTGGGTTCAAAACGACTTGTATTACGTTCAATACAAAACCTATATATTGTGGCGGATGGGAGGTTAAAAAGAAAAAAGATAACACTACACATCTAAACATGCATCATTTACACACTTGCTTGAAACGCTTTCTGCAGCACAAAGCTACCATCAATTCGATATCCGATTTCTTGTGGCCATGTCGGTGTTATATGGGATTTGATTCTGTCAGTTCGCCTGAGACAACAGCACCTTTGGGAAACCCATCTGTCTCCATCACATCCCGGGATGAGAGTCTTGTCCCCCAGGAGATAGACGTCCACTGGGCAGAGGTCATCTGGGATTATATGTGCCTTCACCACACTCTGGAAAAAGTAAGATCATTTTTCAAAATTCTATTTTTTAAAAATAGTTTTTTTTGCTAAAAGCTTGTGGGTAGCGGTATATAGTGCAAGAATTCATCCGCTATTTTCAGCCTTTAAATGTTTTCTTACTGCTGGTCACTTTTACAAAATTTTCGCTAATGGATAATTATGATCAATATTATGCTTTTCTTTAGGATGTGCAATGCACTGTAGCTAATTTGTCAAGATAGCGCACATCAGGCATTACCTGAGGATAGAATGACTTAGATTGACCAAAAATGACATGCATGATAAACCAAATCTCCACTACGTGCCATACGGCTTTAAACTTCGGTTTTGTACAACAATTATTTTTTCATTTAAAATAGATAAATTTATTTTCCTGTAAGTTTTTGATTAATGTATAGAGCGTTTGCTTACTTGCTTTAGTTTTCCTTTGACATCCGCAGAATCAACATCTTGTTTTTGCCTGCGGAATTAATGAGTTTAGGAATTCTTAATAATAATTATATTTATCACATGAGGGGTATTACAAAACTGAAATCTGTTTCATTTTTAATGACGTTAGTCTATGCGCCTTAAATTTAATACTGGATAAATACTTATTAACGAGTTATCAATGGGTATCTTGCAAAAATAAAAATATTTTGTTTATCTGTAAATACGAGCGTTCCTAAATTTTATCTCATTGACAAGTTAAGTCGTAAAGATATTAAGTTAGAGTTCACAAGTACGTACACAATACGCAGTAATAGAATTAAGCGTGTTAATTGAAATGTAAAATATATATATTTCTTATTCAAAAGATACAACTCTAATGTTTGTAATTTCATCTTCTTATCGTTGTTTTATCTCGCAACCACAACAGGCCTAGTCCCTCCCTGGCGCTTCCCGCTGCCTGCTTTTGTTTCGTCCGCGAGAATCACGTCTACTGAAAGCCCGAGATTTCGTTCGCCCTCTGGTGGTTGTGCCGGAGAAAATCTGGTTTAGAAAGGAAGACAGTGAGGACAGTTATTAAATAATAGTTGCTACAACATAAAAAAATTTGACAAAATGTGAAAATGTAAAATTTAAGCCCTAGAATAGTTATTCGGCATAATTGATTTTCCTATTTTAAACGTGTGTACCACCTATCTGCAAACGTCATCAAGCCATCACTAAAAAAATTAAAAACTAGTTTTTTTTTTCCAAAAATATTTTTCAAGATGAAGTTAGGTAAGACCAGTTTAATGATACGGTGCCTCAATCTAATTTAACCTCAATCACAGAATTAATGCCATCGCATTTTATCATAGCCTCGTTATTGATTTGTATTGTCAATTAAATTCTAAATAATTATCGATTTTCGTCATAATCAAATTTGTGCCTTTAATGGATGGCAAAGGCCAGTTCAGTGATCATTCAGTGATTGTAACGAAACTAAACGAGATGGCACAATGGTATAAAATAAACATCGCAACCTACAAGCTAGCAAGCGATTGCCATCAGCTTTCATTTGCTCATCAGTGACGTCAAGCAACCCACATATTTACTTAAATATTGTAAACAAAAAATTTTTGAACTAATTAACAAATCACTACAAAAATATTTGAATCAAGTTATTATTGACATAAAATTCGGGCTTTCAGTGAATGCACAAAAGATTTTCAAACTTGTAAAATCAACCAGCCACAATAAACAGTAACTTTAGTCGTTACATTGTGTAAACCTTGTATAACTTTGCCTTATCTTGTATAAAATCAACTTGTCTCAAGGGTCGCTTGTCCCTTTAAGCCATCATTTTTGCACACCTGACACCGACGGCTCTCTCGCGCTCGCGTGCGCGATAGGTGATGTCTCGGTTTAAAATCTTTGTAATCAATAAGCATTACAGTAAGCTTTATTCTTCTTTTTTAATATATCATAAAAATACCAATATTACTTTTCACCCATGTTTTTCGCAATACACCTATTATTATCTCTTCAAATACAATGCCTAAGCCACGCATAATTTGGTCAAAAATTTTTCACAGGCTCTAAACCGGAAATTATCAATAACCTACAAAAAAAATTTTCAAAAGTAAAATATCTAAAACTCTATAATAAAACAACAGGAAATTTTTAATTTTCCTAATTATTTTCAGAGTTAATAAGGATGTTGTAATTTTGCGTGTAATGCGATAAAAAAAAGAATGGAAACATTTATTCAATAAACGAAAAATAAGAGAAAGTTTAATTGAATTCTTTTTATTTCCTTTTGCAGTGTGATGTGATTTTGATTCTTGGAAACAATGACATCCGCGTGGCAGCTCACGCAGCATCACTTTGGCTTCAAGGTTACGCTGATTGGATTCTTTTCTCTGGCCATTCTGGCAATCTAACCATTGGTACGAAACCCCAACTATAATCCAAATTTAAAATAAAGCTGAAATTTCTATCTTTTATCTAGGTAAATGGAGCAAAACTGAAGCTGAAGTCTTCTCTGACGTTGCTGTAAGTTTAGGAGTGCCTCCAGAGAAGATTTTGTTGGAAGATAAAGCGACTAACACAGGGGAAAATGTTCGATTTTCTTATGATTTACTCAGGCGGAAAAATTTAATCCCAAGAAAAATACTTTTGGTACAGACTCCGTACATGGAGAGAAGAAGTATGGCCACTTTTTTGAAGCAATGGCCTGGGGAGATATCTGCAAAGGATGTGTTAGTGACGTCACCGGATATTCCATTGCAATTGTATCCGAATGAAAGTGTTGGTTGTTTACGATTGATTATCGCAGTTATGTTAGGATGTCTGAGTAGGATTAAATATTATCCTGAGAAGGGATTTCAAATTCCTCAAGAAATTCCGACAGAGGTTTCTCAAGCTTATGAATTTTTAGTTTCCACGAATAAATTTAATGACTTTATATTATAAGTGTGCTACAATGTTGCCAATTATTGTAAATAAATGTGATGACTATTGCTTTTGGAAATAAAGTGTTATAATTTGAATGAAACACTAGATCTGTTTTTTTGAAGAAATAGGTAAAGCGTCGAAGGCTCACAGTCGATATTGCTACTCTTATACACATGTACTTTTAAAAGTTGTTAAGATAAACACATTTCGTGTTTTCTTAATTTCTTATATCAACTACACTTACCGGTAAAAGTATTTATTATTCACATTTCCCAAAGAATCTTCAGTCTCTGATATTGCATGGCGGGCGATTAAAAGTGGCGCTCCACATTGACACAAAAAAATTAAATATGTCGTCACCAGATGTCACTGCAGGGAGCACCGCTTATCACGCTTAGTTTTTCTTTCTAAATATTTAGTTTGGTGTTTTCTCTGCCATCGGTGTTGGTTGTCTTTTTTAGGTAAGTGAATGGGTTGAATTATATATTATCACAATGTTTGATTTTATTTTTAAATTAGCATCTCGAATAAATGGACAACTGCTTGCCAATCCTATTCGGCCGAGGTACTTACTATGAAGTTAGCCACCTGACTGTAATTATTGATTAATAGAGTTAAACTAAAAACATAAAAAACTATCCTTTTTCTTTTCTATAGGGCAAAACGTTTAAAACTAGGATCCATGAGTACTATAAAGATTTTGAGGATCTTCATACAAAATTTATTCCTTTTTATAACACACCAGAAGGCAAAAAAGTAATCCTTCTTTTTAAGCAGCGTAATTAAAATTTTATCTCTAACATACTTGTTATTTAGGTATGTGACGATTATCTTGAAGTTATAAAAACATCATTTCCACAGCATTTAAAAGAAATGCAAGGTCTTGCTGATGGTGCTGAACTCCCTTTTGAACAGGTCACATTAAAGTTTAATGATAAGAGAGTTTAACAAACAGGATTTGTGTCTTAGGTTCTCTTAATGCACTTACGTGTTGAGATCCAAACTTATTTAGGGAAGGAACAAGTGCCAGAATGTTCAACAGTATTCATTAATAACGGAAAAACGGTAAAGTTCAATGCAAATATAGATAGTAAAAAATATACGGTACATTTAAAAAACAAAACTTTCTATTACAGTGTGTTTTAGCTCACAATGAAGATACAAGTGCAGCTGTTATTAATCGGGGTTATCTGATATGTGTGCATATTCAAGAACAAAATCCATTGGGAAAACACAAAATTCAGGAAGAAAAATTCATAGCTTATTGTTATCCTGGCACTATACCTGGGAATTCTATTACTTTAAATAAGCATGGATTTATTTTCACTCTGAATGCGCTTTACCCACAGCTCTTGAAACTTGCACGTACACGTAAGTTCCATTTCTGTACGAAATTTTACAAAAATTATACGAATGACTATTTATCGTAGCCCGTCAAATTATAAATCGTGCCGTTTTGTGTGGATCTAGTTTAAACCAAATCCGTGCCATATTAACCGATGAGGGTAATGGAATTTCTACTGGATGCAGGTAATATTACCAATAAAATTCAATTATAGTATCATATGACATTTACATTTTGTTAATCAGCACGAATGTAGCTAATCTAGATCAAATTGAGAGGATCATGTGGAATTTTGAACTTTGCCCATCAAATGATGAGAGAAAATCAATTGTTTCTGAATTATCAATTGGGTCGAACGGCAATATGAAAACTGACGTCAACGGACATTATAATCATTTTAATATGTAAAATTGTTTTAGATATCAAAATTGCATTTATTCTAAACGCATATCTTCTAATGTTTAGGTATAAACATTTTAAAACCCCCGAAATTCCAGGTCGTACTTCTAGTAGCGAGCATAGGCAAAAAAGAGCTGATGAATTACCAGAGCCTAAAAGCATTTATGACATCCTTCAAGTGCTTGGTGATACAGAAGATCAAGAATACCCTATTTATAGAACACCCCGTCCAACAGATAGCGGCGCAACGGTTCAAACAACCGTTTTTGATATATTGAAACAGCAATTGCTGATGTATGTTGGAAATCCAAAAACAAGCTCAGAACCAATTGTTAAACTATGTCTCAAAGATATGCTGTAATTTAAAATATTTTGTATACTAATTCTATATGCAATGGGAGAATCTAATAACACTAAAATTCTTTTTCAACTTATAAGATTTCGTAATTTTGTTAATTTTTGTACAAACAAGCTTGAATACATAATTAAAAGCACCTGCAATTACGCAATTAGCTCATTGCGAAATTTAGTGTACTGTTTTTCCTCTTAAATGTCAGTACCATTAGAGGAGGTGACTACGCTGCTGTTTAAAGGCTTACTTAGAATATTATATAATAGTGCTAGAACTATTGAACTGGCTTTGCGATAAAAAAACAATTGATAAGAAGTGCAGTTATTTAGAGAATCATTTTACATAATCATTCTACAGAATAACAAGCATTGGTAATGGGTGAAAGACAGAATTCCTTACCTATTATTCACGTTAGAGGAACAAATTATGAAGTTGGTTTCAAAGTTGTAAGAATTTAAATTAACTAATCAATTATTCAACTTAATGTATACCATTTACATTTTTCCTAGGGTTCTACATTCAAGAGTATGATCCAAGACTTACTAAATAATTTCTCATACCTTAATGATTGTTTGATTCCACTTTATGTTACTGAGAAGGGGCGACAAGTAATTTTTTCGGACTGTGTTTTACACACGGTATTGAATTAACATAATTCCAGATTTACGACGAAACATTAACAGCTGTTAAAGGTGCTTTTCCTCAATACATTGAGCAAATTGAGGGCACTGCCACTGGGGCTGATGTACCATTTTATAAAGTAAAAATTATTATATTATATTAAAATTAAAGACTTACAGTCCAAAAAACTTTGGTTCGTCATTCTCAGTTGTTTTTGCTTCATCTTGACATGGTTCTCCCGGCTAATGTTGACGAGAAAATCACAAAGCCAGGGTGTACTGGTTGTTCAACCGTTTTGTGCAATTACCCCGGCAATGTAAGTTATTCAACGATCACACAGTGTTTAACTAAATAAAATTACTTTGTGTGTAGCAACTTATAGGGCATAATGAGGATGCCTTAATTGGAATGATGAATAGTTGTTATATTTTATGTGCTCATATTGTGGAGCCCACTCCTCGAGGCAAATGGAAAGTCCAAGAAGAAAAATTTGCATCTATATGTTATGCAGGACACTTGCCAGGATTTTGCATGAGTTGGAATAAACACGGTTTGGCATATTCGGTTAACGTTGTCGTTCCTGAAAAGATTTATAGTGGAAAAATACGTAAGTTCAATTAGCCTTTTTAACTGTCACAAATTTAAAAACCTACGTTTTCAGCAAGACATTTTCTTTGTACGAGTTTATTGCTTGCAAGAAATATTGATGAAGTTTTGAATATACTGAAAGACGTGGGTAATGGTATTGCAGATGGAGTAAGGTAATGGAATATTTTTCCAAGTGGTTGTTAACTAATAATGTGTTTAGTATTAACTTAGGGTTTATGAGTAAAGACAACGATTTTCTCCTACATAATGTTGAAGTAGCGCCTTTGAAGGATAAACCTGAATCTGTTTATAGTGTTTATACTGTTAAACAAAATGAGACATACCTCCATTGCAATGTGTAAAAATATATTTTAAATTAATGTAAAAATTAAGTTTTTGTACAAAATCAGTTCTTTTCAGTTACAAACATTTGAATGTTCCTGTAAAAGGTGACTCATGTTTACAAAGTTCTCAACATCGAGAAGATACGTATAAGAATCTCACGCTACCAATTGACATGAAGTCAGTGTTATCGGTTTTGGGAAATGATTCAGACTTTGAATACCCAATTTTTCGTGAGGGATATCCACCCGATGTTGCTTCTACTATTAACAGTGGTACACTATACCAATTTAATTTGTAAACCGACATTATTATTATTTTTTTCTAGGCGTTTTCAATTTTACTACTCAAAAATGGCTTTTGTACAACGAAAACCCCAACACAGCACAAGAACCCTTATGTAAACTGTCTTTCGTTGACATATAAAAAATAATTATAAATGAATACTAAATATTACACCTAATAAAACACTATGAATGGTAGAAGTCGTCGGTGTAACATCCCTATTTTTAAAACAGTTTGCAAATTCAACTTTTTCTCAAACAAAAAATTTCACCTTCGAAATAAATGAAAATTAGAATAAAAAACTGTCTTTGGTCATATCCGCCCAAAAATGAGTCATTCATTCTGTATTTTTCTCCTAATTTCTTTTTCTAGCACGTTAAATAAATCATGTTTAGATTTTGTTTTATTTTGTACAGCATTCCGGCCAAGCTTAACCATATCTTCTGGTGTCGCTGTACTTGCAAAACTTTCTGTACCTGCCAAAACCAATTTCTGGTGGTTTCTTCTGTTGGCTCGCAGAAATGACTCTGTTGTTGTTACCTTAATTTTTGTAGGTACATTTTCTTTCTTAAAAATCTGAATGGCCAAACAAGTAAAAGCTCTGTCGTCAGTACTAAGCTCTCCGTTTGTACGACTTGGGCCGGGTTTTTCGATATTAAACCTCGATTCGTTATGGTACATATCATTTTTTGGTGTTTCTTCTGTTAATGAACTATTAACTATTAAGTCGTCTGAACTCGAATCTTCTTCAGGATCATCATCTGGCTTTCCAGTATCGATTCTAGGTGGTTCCGGTATTGTTTCATGTTGAGGCTCAACACAAAGTTTGTATAATTTCCCATTTTCATCCCGAATCCACTTTGTACTGCGTAAAACTTTTATTTGTTCCGCATCTAATACTCCATCAGAACTAACTTTAGACATAACACTTGACAGACTGTTGTCTTCATTGCTTTTGTTGACTTCATCATCTGTAGTAAGTTTACATCTTTTGTTAAATTCTGTTGAAGGGATGAAATTTTGCTTTCTTTTCATAGAGGATGATGAGATGATTGGACTGTCTGAATTTTGAATGAAAAAATTTTCAGTTGTTCTATTAACCCCATTTAAGTGTATTGGTGATGGAAGAGTGGTTTTAGAGAGTGGTAATTGTGTTTCATTGTCATTATTAGCAATAGTATCCATGGGTCGGTCTAGCCCATTGACAGCGCTATGTAATTCGTTGTTATCGACAATGGACGGCCGAGGCGTGCTTGTAATTGGGCTAATATTTCCGAATGTCAAAGTTTCATCATCTACTAATGGTCTTTCATCTTCTATAGGCCGAGGCTCTGAAGGTAGTGATGGTGCTATTGCCATGTTGTGATTATTTACGTTTGAGGTAGTGGCAATTAAATGCGTTTCTTCTGGAGAAAGTAAACCAAATAAAAGGGAAACTTGGAATTTTGGCGTATTAATAAGTAATGTTGTATATTTACCACGAGATTTCTTAATTTCAGCAAGGTATGCTTCTCTATCATATAAAAGATATCTCCAATCTTCCTTTTGGTCTTCAGGAATACTGCAAGGTAAATTAGAAAACTCTTGAGACTCATGGCTAAGAGTTTGTACGGTTTCATTTTTATGTTAATATGTGGATCTTACTATTGAAATACAACTTTGCATATACCAAACTTGTAATCGTGCAAAGAAAAACTCGAAACATGTAAAGTTAAGGCCCTTTTAGGTGTCCATTTAGTGGCCCAGCCACTTCAAATGAATTTATAAATGGCTACCCACATTTCCCGCTTCAGAAGCATGACATGATTACGCGAATAGTACTGTCTTCTGAATGAAGTTTATCAAAAGTTCGTACAATTATAACCGTCTCTAATATGCGAAAGCCTCTAACTAAACTGTATGGATGTGTCATTCAAAAGAACATTTCGTTTCAAATTGTGCTTATTCACGAAATCACTCATGAAACATCTCACATCAAATCGACCGATCATTTTGCAATTGATGCATTAAATACTGCTCCGAACTATTTTCTCTACTTCAGAGACAATCGGTCACTTTCACCTTATGAGGAAGAATCTTATCTCAACGTCCTCATGTCGGTCCCGTTCTCATTTATCTCTCAGGTAATTAGAATGGTAAGTGAGTTTAAGATATTACAAAATCGGAGTAAGATATAATTCTCATTTGAATTGAAGTTAATAATTGGTCCATTTTAGTCACAATGATCAATAATTGAACTTTAAACCACGGGTTACTTTCTGACCAATCAGAATTAGAAGTTTACATTCAAACAGATAACTTTTACGTTGATGCAACTGCTTTTCCTTACATTCATTTTAACTAAATGATGCGGTAAACACCCTGTTTTAGTATAATTCTATATTATAGGCCTAAATTAAGAAAAGAATGAAATTGTGAAATGAAACCTTTTGCTATGCTTACATTTACCACTGGCAACAATTATTGGTATAAGCATAAGGTAACATTTGTAACATACCAAAAGTGCTGCGCAAAATCATTAAGAACAAAAAATTATAACATACAATGGTTCCACGGAGAGTGTGCTCCTTAATATTGTGGCTATTCGCGGGATGCATTCGATCCACCTTAACCTATAAATATTTTTCATATTTAGAAAAAAAAAATCTGTAAAGTCAATAAAATCTTTAAGTACCATTGCGAACGTTTTGCAATCATGTTGGACAGATTTTCATCGTATTCTAAAAGAACGTAATCCTCAGATTCCAAAATAATATTTGCGTCCTACAATTACAACATGTTAAAAGTATTCATTTAAAATCAACTGCGATCTTGTGTTACCAATAATAACACTCTATACGTGTTAAGATACATTACAAATCCTGTCCAAGAATTCTGGTCGTCACTAGAACGAAGTGCAGTTATTATCGAAAAATATCTTTAAAAACAATAATTCTTACAAATAGGCTTTTAAGTTTTCCGAAATGTTACTCGTAGTTTTCAGTGGTATTTTCGTCCGGCCATCGCTTACGCAGAATAAGAACCTATTTCCAGATTGTAAGCACTCATCCTATAGGTACGAAAGAAAAAGTGTTAGTCTATGAATGCTATTTAAAAATTGTACTTACAATTAAAACGCAAAACCTTGAATCGGTTAATTCGACTCCTAAAGTGTTGTTTAGAATACATTTTTCAACTCTGGCGGCTATCCATGGGCTGTCGTCAATTTTCTTGCAGTAATTTTTACAACTAAATACCTTACGAAGGTTGATTTTAGATTTTGGCGCCCTCCTACCTTCTATAAGTGTCTTTCTTGTTAAATCAAATTCTAAATTGCTATTATCCATTGCCTGGGAAATATATTAGCTGAGAACAACCATGATGTTAATTTCTATTTTCTATATTATTCCACAATGCGTTTTTAAGCACAAAAAGGAAAATAATGTCCTCCGAATAACCTCCACTCGTTGTAGCTTTTATTGCTACTCCGGTCGAACCGGACGCAATAAAAGATACTTTCTGGTTACTGCACTCATGACCTCATACGTTGTACAAGCAAACCATTGTTAGCGAACAATTCATACCGAATAATTGTTGTGTAAAATAACTTGTTTATCTTGAATTTCTTGTTTAAACTTAATTGGTAGAAACCATTTTAAACGGAAACGAAGTAACGAATTACTAAAATTGCTATAATAAGCTCCAATTATATAGGCTCGGCCTTTATTTCTAACGTAGGTCTTGGGTGATGAACGGCAAAATGGCTGGCGTTGCAAGCCGACTATGGAGGTTACAGATGCTGAAAGCATCCAATGGAAATTTCATGCAGAAGGTACTATTTTCTGCATGTGTTACGATTTAAAATCAATGTAAAAACCATTGACTGTCCTAACTAGTAACCGATCATGCAGGAGATGCATGCAATTTGATAAGCCTAAACTCGGTTCACTACTGTTCCACAGCCCGAAAATTAACCACGAGCTATTTTTTCTATTATAAAGAATTAAAGGATTAATCCAAAACTCTACAATTTTTTTTCAGGCGAATTATTTTCCCTACCCCCAACTGGATAAGCGCAGTGTTCGGGTAAGTAATAATATAATTCGAGATACTATAATTATTTATAGCATGAATTATTTTCTAGATTTTCATTGGATGTTTAGCCACAGGAACTGCAGCCTTAGTCGGAACAGCTGTCTACAAAGTAGTGAAAGCCGAAGGTATAGAACTTCATGCACCGGCATATCCCTGGAGCCATAATGGACTTTTTAAGTCCCTCGATCACGCTAGGTGAAACACCATAACGTTTAAAAACTTTTTTTTAAAATCTTAATCGAATCATAGCGTTCGTCGAGGATACGAAGTATATAAACAAGTTTGTGCTGCATGCCATAGTTTAAAATTCGTGGCATACCGTGAGTTAGTAGGAGCTGTTTTCACGGAAGAAGAAGCAAAAGCACAAGCTGCTGAGGTGAATAATTTTATTATCATTTTGGTTTCTATCACTTACAATTCTATTCTAGGTTGAAGTTCTCGACGGCCCAGATGAAAATGGAGAGATGTTTATGAGAGCTGGGAAACTGTCAGACAAATTTCCGAAACCTTATCCAAATGAAGAGGCTGCTAGGGCGGCTAATAACGGAGCATTGCCACCCGATCTTTCGTATATCGTTTTAGCTAGACATGGAGAAGAAGTAATGAAAATGTTTTTAAGTTGAAATATGAGTAATACAATTACATTTTCCGTGCAAATAGGATTACATCTTCTCCATTTTGACTGGTTATTGTGACCCACCTGCTGGAATCGAAGTCCGTGAAGGACTGTATTACAATCCGTACTTTTTGGGTGGCTCGATTGGTATGGCCCAGGTTTTATATAATGAGGTGATGGAATACTCGGACGGAACACCGGCCACTGCCAGTCAAATGGCCAAAGATGTGTGCACGTTCCTTAGATGGACTGCAGAGCCTCAATATGACTGGCGAAAAAAGGCGCTAATCAAGGTCAATAATACTTACTTTTTGTGATCACGTTATATGTTTCTTATAAAAATATTTTTGTAGGTATTCTTGCTTGCACCATTGCTTGTCTTCGCTTCTTGGTACTACAAACGCCTCATATGGTCAAGTATGAAAACTCGAAAATTGGCCTTTAGACCTGCGCGTAAATTATAAGTAGTTTTGAATTGTATAATTGGGGCGAAAGTAATTTGGCGAGTTAAAAAATATCGAAAAGGTAAATGTAAGACTTAAATTGGAACAATTTTGTCCTCACACTGCCATTTTATTTTCCTCCAGTTAGTTAGAATTTAAGTTTATTGATGCGGTGTGAATAAAAAAACCATAAGAAAATGACATGGACAGGGAGGGTTTTAAGTTACAAATAGATCACTCCGTAGTGTGCGAATTAGTTTGTAAATTGTAGGGTTAAATTTTTTTTTTTGGAATGTGATAGTTTTTCATATGAAAAATAAATATTCGCATTTCATTCAGAATTGTACAAAAGTATAATCCTTGTTGTCCCTTAAGTCAATAAAGATGTTAAATTTCATTTTTCAGTATACGCTATTTAGTTTTCACAGAAGACCATGTTTCACTGATGCATTGCATTTTGTATAAACCAGCTTTGACTTTTCAACCGATCTATTTTGTGTTGGGTTTAGGTCAGATTATTTAAAGGATTCTTTCTATCTGAAATTAGAATTGAAAACTGGGGGGGAAAATTAAGTTAATCACTGGCTACTGACAGTAAGACCATTGAACACATAATCAAATGATACAACACAACAACTAAAACTACCTCTAAGCATCAGGAGCTACCTTTACATAAGGGAGAACATATTGATGTGCTTACCACACAGTTTCACAAAGCATTGATCGGAACCAAGGAAACTTAATTGCTTTATAGAGGACATATTCAGCAAGTATATATTGAATTGTAACATAAACCTAGTTATTTTTATACTGACTTATACTTATAGTTTCTACTTATAGTTTTGCTACAGTTTGGTGAATTTTTCTCAATGTTTTGATGTTAGCACGTTCATAACGCAACTCCTTTTATCAAGTTTACTTGAATACTGTTCTAATTAGAATACTGTTGTGAAAAATTGGGAATGGAGATATTCAAGATAAATTGTCTAACATTACAACAAAATAGCAGTAACAGCTGTAATACTATTTAAAAAAAAAAACACTTACACAAGCCTGTAACTAGACCATCTACCGTCACCTGATTTCCTGAGGTTAACGCAATGTACTTTTCAATCAGAAAGACGCCGAATTCAGTTACTGAAAATGCAAATTTTTCATTTTTTTCTAAGACAATTTTAACCGTTGAATGCCATCATAACTTTTCCATATTTTATACTCATGAACTAAAAATACTGTCCGACAAAATCACATGAAAATTACGGGACATGATTATATAAGTTGGACACCATTTAGTTATTAATTATTTTTAAGTCGTTTATAAAACAAATTAAGTGTGTTCTTACCAAAGGAATATTAATTTCACTTTTGAAATTAATTTTGCCAATAAAAGTATGATGTAGCGAGAATACTAATGAGTTGCATCTTACCCCTTGGCAAAGACTTTTTTGCAATGGTTCTTCTACAGGATTTTAGCTCGTTCGATAGGTAGTGAAAACAAGTTTGGCACGAGTTACTAGACAAAAGGAAAGTGCCTACATTCCCTCTCATCAATTCAGGTTGAATATCTCTTGATATCGTAAAATTGAATTTTATCTAGAATGTTTAAAAAATTGTAAAAAAATATTAATATAAACGAACCTTTTTAATTTGTTTACTTGATGTGTCACGGTGCTTCATTTGTTTTGAGTTCAAGTTTGAAATTTACTGCTTGTCACGTATGATGGTGTAAGAATTCTCCCTGCCTCCAGACACTTGCAGCGTTGAGCTGCAGTTTTTTTTTTTTCAATAAAGAAATAGCAATGAATTATATATCAAATCTATAATGACGGCTTTGAGAGTGCCGGTGAACCGCATAAAAAACTTGTAAAAATGCTCTATCAGTAAATAGGATTTCGAATGTCAATTTTACTTGCATTTCAAATGAGATTATCCATTATTGCCCTTGACACTATCGCATTTCCTGAGACAACATTCTCAAGCAACTCTGAAAAAACATTTTTTTAAAAGCTTCCTGACAACAAATGTCTACCGATTTGTCTTCTTGCAGACTAAAGTTACAACTGTGCAAATGTGACAACTAGACACAGTCAATCGCCTTTTTGTCGGAAATCTCTTTTGTGAACCGATATACACGTTTGCTATCCTTTTGTTTCTGGTCCGAAGCTTTGTCAAGAAAACCGGAACGTATTCGTCTTTCTCTTCTGTCTGTAAAAGAAAGAGAAATCGAACAGTCTTTCAACTGCATCATTTAAATGAAAAATCCAAAGGAATTTGGCATTGCATTAGAATCATTTATCCCTTTTAGTTCCTAATGTGGTTTTCATTTTTAATTCTTTTTTACTTATCTAGTAAGAAACTTCCCCCAACTTCAATCGAAGTCACTCCAACAAACTTGCAAATGCTAATTCATTCACATGTGCGCTGATTCCCTACTCCATCGTCTCTTCCTCTCTCCCATCTTGCTTTCAACTTGGTGCCATTAAGAGGGGGATGAGGGGCCATTAACTCGGTTGCGTTAACACGAGTGAAATTGATGTTCAATCTAAGCAACTAACATTCATTTTACGCTTTTAAATACAAAACGTTAATTGCAAATATTTATTTACGTTAAATGAATTATTTTAAATTTTAACTGTATTATAACAACACTTAATGCAACTCATCTAACATTCATAGTTTCTGAGGTTAAAGAAAATTTATTTACCTTATCTAAAGATAAATTACCCAAGTTTCCATGCTTGCCACGCATCATCTTCCGGCCAGAGCATTTTCAGAAGCACGGAATTTAGAATGAAACCGAAACGAAATTTATGTACATCATAACCTGAGTTGTCAGTGCACACGTCTTTCCAGATGATGGGAGAAAAATTGCAGATGAAAAATCGATCATAAAATCTGTTGAAATTACATTAAATGAATCTAATGGGCATTTTCCATCTTACAACTTAATTAGCAATTCTCTTTAAACAAACTTTTTTAAAAATTAATTTCAATTTACCAGTGACATTTTTTAAAACAATTTTAATGTCATTGAAGGAAGGTGGTTTCAAAAGCTCTACTTTAGTCTAAAGAAAGCCAACAAAACCTTTGGTGAAATTGCCGAGACCAACTAATTAAAAACACACAACAAACGTAATTAATTCCAAAAAATCTAAATGAAAAAGAAATTTTAAAAATTCCATTATTCGAAGAAACTTTTAAAAAATATTCCCACAACTTTCAATTGCACATTACCGTAAATAGTAAACGCTTAAAATTCAGATATGTAAAATATTTTTTCTCACAACAAATTCAAAGTACTTGAAAAAAAATTGTCATCACACGCATCATTTTCAGTTGCTTGACTGAAACGTTGTGGAGGCAATTTGCCGTCTCTGATCCACCGTATGTCCTCGTTTGGCGCGACCAAATAGCGTAAAATCTGCTCATCAAATAGAAACTTTCATCTCGTGACTTTTTTTTTTGTCCCCTACTACCATCGCTTTCACCTTATCACGCTCCGTGCGACTCCCCATCCGCGGTTGGCTCCTCTGCAGAAACTGTTGAAATTTGATCATCCTCAGCGACATAATAGTAACATCTTTACAAAGAGAAAAAAAAAATAAAAATCAATTTTTACCTCTTTTTATATACCTCCATGTCCTAGACTATTAAATTTACAAAGTTAAGATGTTATAAAAAAATCAATAAACAGATATTTGACGAACAAAACAAACTGGATAGAATCCGAGGCGAGAGACACAAGACAAAAATCAACTGCTACCACGAACCCATTTCATTAACTTCATTTTCCTTTTTACTTGGTTTGCCCAAAGGCTTTGCATCATTGAAGAGATTGAACTCTATCAGTCAAAGCATCTAAAAAGCAACTATAAAAAAAGCAATATGGTGAACCCCATAGGGCAACTCTATTTGACTTCATCATCACATTCGGATTGTTCTAGACCCTTTATAAGAGTAATCACAATGCCATTTTATTCGTTTATACATTTAAACTATTGATTAAGTCTGTCGAGGTTGAATGGGTAATTAAATTTTACTAGTTTGTGAGGTTTAGTGAGGGGGGGAGAACGAATGAAAATTAAAATGGAGAACGAAGATAATAAGAGCAGCAGACTGAATCCTCTGAGAGTGACTCAAATATCAAAGAGACACACACAGACATACTAATTACTTGAATTTACATTTTCGGTGGCTTCTGAATATCTCTCAATGTTGTGTACATATAAGCTATAAACTTATTAATTACACTTCCACAAAGTAAATGTATACGTTTCCAGATTATTTTGGGGAGTTGTTTCTGATCGAAAAGTCAACATTTGTTGTTGAGCACTCCACAAATTTGATTTTCTTTTTCTGATAATTTTTTTTGAAAGTTAAGTCTTTGCTAGTAAATCAAAACTTCACTAATGAAAACAGAATCCTTTTAAATTAAAAGAATTACGATCCTAAAAACTTAATAATGTTGAAAGTAATTAATAGTCTGTGGAGGTTAATTATAAAATAAATATAAAAAGTTACTTAAACCAATTACAACGTCGACCGCTGAATGTCATTCCAGTCAATTTGTTCTTTTTACGTTACTATGGTCAATATCAAAGTCCATGTCGAATCAAATTGAAATTAATGAACTTCCATCAAAAAAGGAGAAACGGAAAAGAAAAATGAACATTGACCAGCATCTGCTACTTTCTAACAAATTCCAATAGCCGTATATTCCCCAAATGTCACGATATCCTCTATGAGTTACAATCTGCTGCCATCGCAGATCTTTGAGGAGCCAGTGCTTTCATCGGAGAGTCAAAACCCTCGAGATCAATATAAGCCAGTGTACGGGGAGAGAGAAAAATACTATTCCCTCATCGATTTTGTTAAATTTTATTTTCCTTGTCTGAAACCTAAAAACCCAAAGCAAAACATCCAAGTTTTAAGTATTGTAAACAACAGTGATTTTTTTAGGTTTCATAGTTTAAAGGACAAAAAAATTGCTTTCACCTGTCTGCATTGATTATTTCCAAGGGAATACATCAAACTGTGGGTAAACTTTGAGGTCTTTGTGGCTAACAGGGAGTAAAACTGAAAAATGGATTCACAAAATTATAGCATTTATATTGCTCAGCTTAAATCTTAAACAGTCACATTTTTCATGCAGAGGTTTAAAGATGGGGTTCCTTATGATGGCTGTAATCAATTTATTTTGATAAAAGATAAAGGATTTAAAAAATATTGCTTAACTCATTAATTTATTACCTCGATTATTTGATGACAGTCCTTAGAAGTTGACAAGCTTGTCTGCGAAAGGTGGTGGGTGCACAAACACTTGTTGGCTTTGAAATGATGTGAGGTCACAAATTTCATCAGTCTGGTCATCCTTAGGGCAGTGGGTCAAAGGAACTACACGAAAAATTGGTAAGAAAAATTACATCTTCCAGACATTGAAAAAAAATGCGTTAGAAAATAAATAGACTTACAGGATTGAACAGATTGTACATCATAACTCGTTTACTGGCAACTTGTGACGGTTACATTGTGCTAGAACAGGTGTGTGGATTTTAACTGACGGTGTTTATGAGCCTATTACAAATGTGTTTTAGTAATACCAAATTATGTGAAACTTTCACTTTAAAACCTTTCAAAATAAATTTTATAAGAAAATATTTTTTTATTCTAATTACATTTTTAAAATATTAACTCAAAAAACTTTCTTTTGATTTCTTAAGTTTGTGTTTTAACATCTCAAAAGAGCCGCCATTCCCCTTCGTAAGATTTCATTTTATGGAAATGAAATTAGTTGTTATGATATAAAAAAATAAACGGCCCAATGCGCTCGGATTGTTTAGGAATTTTCATTTGCTTCAAATCGAAAGATTAAAAAATGAAATATTTAACCAAGGGGAAAAAAATCTCGTGTGCCGCGTGGAAATTAAACTAGAGAGGTTCCAAATAAACTTCCTTCAGAAAATACAAGAGTATAATAAATTCCAAGAAAAGAAACAGGTGGGAGAAAATGTGTTGCATACATTTCCAAGATATAGTCCGATTCGTAGAATACTAAATTCCACCAAAAGCATTTTAAGTGGTAAAAAAAATTTCAAAAGCAAAAAAAAATTATCCACAAGTGACAGCATTTGCCTCATTTCAGTAATATTGCACAGCTGGAGAATTTTACCGCAATGACCCTGAAAAGGAAGGTGTGAAAGAATAGAGAAAGCTTAAAAAAATAAATAAGGAAAAGGCTGCACACACACACAAAAGCACTCAACTTGATAACACAATCGATTGAGGAGAAACACCTTTGCTTGTTCACAGCAACTTGAAACTTTTTTCATACTACATTGAATTCAACAAACCTAAAAGCTAATTACAACCACTTACACTAACACTGACCAGAATGTGCCATCTTCAGCACCAGCAGACGACCATCTGTGTGACCAATTGAAGACCAAGATAAAGGAAACTCTTTTTCTCGACCTGCGGCACTCACAGCTGAATCTTCTTGCTGCCTGAAAAGATGAGTTTGGAAATGGATACTTCAATCGATCTGTCAAGCAAATGTCTAACAACTTTAAATATGCTAGCCATATCTTTTTAAAAGACAAATTTTCAAGGATATAAAATTTTTCGTTAATAAATAACTTTAAAAAAAATGTTGGTTGAAATTACTTTTCTTCTAAGTTATATTACAAAAAAAATTTCCAAGAGGAAATGACTTTAAGTCTGCTATACGGTGTGCATCATAAATTGTAATGCAATGAATCGAGGAAGCGATTAAAGATGAAATGCACTCACATTCAGTTCGACCAGTATATACGTATGCATGCTGTCGCTTTATTCAGGCAAATCCCCCAAGGAATTTGATAAAAGTTTTAAAAAGAGAGTTAAAATCTCAATAGTTAAAAGTCATATCAAAGTTCATTTATATAATTTAATACAAAATGGAAAACATGTACTAACCAAATAATCTGAAAAATGAGCACATAATCAATTAACATTATTCTAAAATGAACGAGGTCATTTATTATCAGTAAAATTAATGACAGGAGTGTGTTTGTAATCATTTTCTTGCTTTAACTCTGCCTTCTGGTAAAGAACAAGCAGTTGAATAACCTGGAAATAGAGATGAAGGCAACACTTATCGGGTTGAGACGAACCAGGAGAACCAACAAAATCACAATGAACATTCAAAGTCACCTGCATTTCTTTCAATGAACTATTGATCCACACTGCGCAATGAAAAAAAGAACAAGACCAAAGGGATTTCTCTACTAACAAGGTGTAGAACCCCAGGTAGAGAACGAAATGGGAAAAGTGGTCAAGTAGGTGGATTTTTCAACGTCTCTTCAGAATATCCCGTACAAAAAAATTTGATCATTTTTAGATTATTATGTGGTTATATTTTGATCATTTAGCCACTATTTGATCAGAT